>PVJX010001995.1:0-141629 GCA_004027295.1 Dolichotis patagonum
AATACATGAAAAAATGTTCATCATCATTAGTCATGAGAGAAATGCAAATTAAAACCACACTGAGATTCCATCTCACTCCAGAAAGAATGGCCAAGATAGAAAACACTACCAACAACAAGTGTTGGAGAGGCTGTGGGGAAAAAGGAACTCTTCTACACTTTTGGTGGGAGTGTAGACTGGTGCAACCACTGTGGAGGTCTGTCTGGAGATTCCTCAAAAAGCTGGGTATGGAAGTCCCATTTGACCCAGCTATTCCGCTTCTAGGCATATTTCCAGAACTGAAAACATCGTACCACAGTGATTTATGTGCACCCATGTTTATAGCAGCACAATTTGTAATAGCCAGATCTTGGAAACAACCTAAGTGCCCATCAACTGAGGAATGGATAAAAAATTTGTGGCATTTTTATACAATGGAGTACTACTCAGCTATAAAGAATGATCACATTGAGATATTTATAAATAAATGCACACGACTTGAGACCATTCTCTTAAGTGAAATAAACCAAACTCACAAGGGTAAATACCATAGAATCTCCCTAATATGAGATCTGATAAGAGTATAGAAGACTTTATGGTAAGCATGAGGCCCCATCTCATAGCTTTGAAGTCTTCCAAAGTTTTAAATCATCAGTTGGAATGGTGTTATCCTGTTTTGTTTGACTATATCATACGTGATGATATGAACAGCTGTTTTGAAGAAAACATTATGAGAGCTATTGCTGATTTAATATTATCCTTCTTAGAAGTCCTGCCATGCTTTTTTTGTTCTATTACCGTTGGTTCTATCTACCACATTGTGTCTTATTGGAATTTGAATATGTGTGATAGTTCAAACAAATTTTTTATTTTTTATCAAAAATGAGATATTATAATACCCATTGATCATTTTCTGTTATTCAGTTCAGAAAACCCTGGAATTCTTTCACTATATGCATGGCTTTATACTATTGTGTTATGTTTGATATTATTGTAATTGAAACTATGCTCAACTATAGCAGAGTAAGAGATATGGTGTTGGATACTGTTGATGTTCAGTTGACTTAATGTAAAGTACTGTGCTGCCTATGTTGTCCTGTTCTGATCTGCTCTGTACTGCCCCCTTTTGTTTTATTCTCTTTTAAATAAAAAAAAGAAAAAGAAAAAATATTCTAAATAAATACATGCAAATAAGTCCCATGTAACACTGAGAGCCTACTTAATCTTGAATCTTTTAAAATTAAATCAGACATCAGATAATCGTTTGTTCCAGTAACAAAATTAGTATCATAATTAGAAAAATCTGCCATTAAAATTAAAATTATTACATTAAAATACTGTTACACTAAAATTGAAGGTCCTTTCAATTCACTCAAATGTTACTATTACTACATAACTAGATCTAAAGGATTTGGCTTAGTCTGTGGGAAAGCCCTGAGCTGTTTTAATCCCCTAGTGTACCATTTAATTAACAGTAGGAAGTCTTAATATGAAAGAATAATTAGTATCTTATGGAAGTTGCTTTCATTATAAAATATGATTTTAAAAGTCCAAGTTCTGGTATGAGGCCTAGTCCAATTTAATTATTATGATTTCATGACATACTGTTAATGAGAGTGTCATAAAATACAAGAATTGCGTTTTACAATAAGTGGACTACAAATGCTTTTTCTCTATAGTTTTAATGAGGCTACAGGTTATCTGTGCTGCCTAATTATTGAATTTTAATAATTCTACTGCAATTTCCTTTTCCTCGATTGGCAGATATTAATGAAAAAAATAATATATTAGCCTGTTCATAGACAGGTGCAATAGTAAAATAATCTTCCAATAATTGAATGAATATCATAGTTAGACTCTGTTATGGTTTGTATCTAGATCCCCTATCCCAAGTCTCATGTGTTTTTGGTGGGGCCTTTTGGAGTTGAGTGGTTCTAGAGTATGTGATACTGGACTTAAGAGTGGTGTGGTATCAAATTAACCCATTTACTGTTTTAACATAGATCTTAGGGTGGATAATGGAAAGCTCCACACTGAGTGTGGGTGGCACCATCCAAAAGGCTTGTAGCCTGGGTGGCATAAAAGGGAAAAGGGAGGCTTGTTTCACTACTGATGCTGCTTGCTACTGATACAGCCTTCTGTCTGCCGTATCATGAATTGTTTTTTCTCTGTGATGTTCCTCTGGGATGGCACCCTACCTTGTAGTCTGCTAACTATGAACTGAAACCTCTACAAACTGTAAGCTGAAATAAGCTTTTCCTAATTTAATTTGTGGATTTCAGGTGTTTTGTCCCAGAAACAAGTATAGTAACTAAGGCATGTTCTTTGCATATATTATCTTTAATATTTGCATTAGTCATGCAAAGATAATCTTAGAAACAGGATGGTAATTTAGATGTTTATTTTCTATAACCTGTGAATCAGAAACTGGAACAATTGGAAGTTCATTCTGTACAACTGTTTTTATTTAAATTCCATATTTTTTACTTGACTCCATTTAGCCTCAATAGTAATGTGGCACACTACAAACAAATGGTAGTTTTCCATAACGTTTGTGGTATTTAAAAAAAAAGCAACTGTTGAGAGTTGGTTTAAAATATTACTCATGATTTTCAAGGCAATTAATGTTTTGTTCATACATTTACACAACAGCATGATTGGTACCTAAATACAAATCATACATTCTAAATAGAGCTGCATATTTAGGAAGAAATCAGAACTGTTGAGGAAGGTTGTACAAAACTCAAATTAAAAGGCACTTTACTGATTTACATCCCTCAGCAGCAAGCAGAAATCAGTGTTCCTGGTAAGAACAAGTTACTCTATTTTCTGGGTCTTCCTTAGTTTATTCCTCAACACAATGCGCATTAGGACACACTGTCTATTTCTTTTCCATGTATCACTAAATTTCTGGCAGCTTTCTCTCTCCGTAATCACCCAGAGCTGAAAGATGCAAGCTCTCTTTTTACTACCATCTCTGTCTACCCAGAATATCCTTGACATACAATGATTTCATTTTGGTGTTCATGTATTAAATGAAAATGTAAAAATTTAGAAAGCTTTTTCTCTGAAAGTTTCCTCATTTTCAAGTAAGTTGGTCTATAACAAAGTATTATTTTGAATGACAAATTATTTTCTCATTCTTTGCCTTCCTTTTCCAAATCTACTTTCATTTCTTAAGCTGCTGCAAAGGTATATGGATGCCTTGGGCTAAGAAAGTTGCATGTATGAATGTACAAAATTGCAAAAGTACATACATGTCATTTTTGAAGATAGTATCTTTCTTAAAGTTGAGATAGCTACCCATGGGTTCCATTATATCAACAAAATATCTTAATTAGTATATGATCTCATATTCTTGACACCATGCTGTCTGCTTTTCTACCCTCTACCTCTATAAGCTTCACCTTTTCTTCAGGTCTCATATGCAATACAGTATAAGGATCACCATGAGTCAGACATGTAATGGTTGCCATTCAAGTCAGTGGTGCTCTAGCTTTAAGGACCTCACCTATACTCCATAATTCTGTATCACTGCCTTGTATTTGGGTGTGACATCCTATTGGTTATTTATCTCTTAGGATTCATAGGACCTTTAAGCAGAATTTTGATAAACAGGGAAACAATCAAACATTATTACTGACCTAAAGACAAATTTGGTTATTCAAGATGTCCAAGTTTAAAACTCATGTTTCATTTGGATTTTTTAATGCATTCCTTGTTTTCCATCTGGCAAAGTTAAAGTAGTGAAAGAACATCTTTCACCAAATTCACCTTAAGAATTCATTGCTAGTATTCCATTATGTAATCTCAGATCTTGATATTGTGACATCAAAGTATGGAGGACAGGTGTCTCTGGCTCCATGTAATTAATTTGAATTCTCCAGGTAGAAGCATCCGGTTTTCCTGACAGGCATTTACAGATATACACATTTGTTAGATGACAGAATTAAACAGGTGTTGGGCTGAAGATCTGAGCATATTCACTACTAATACCCTTAATTTCTCACTATCAATAACACCACTCCTTTATGAAAAGTGATGATGTAAATAGCACACTTCTTTAGAGCATCCAGTTTGAAGGGGAAAATGTTTGTCCCAAGGACAGATTCACTGAGATACTAAAATGCTGCAGTGTTTATAGAAAATGCTAATTCTGCTCTAGCACATGAATTGCTTTCCTATTTTGATTACACACACAGTTGCGATTTAGTCAATGGTTCTCAAAGTGTTTTTCTCATCAGACTCTTACTAAAAATGTCAGGAACAAGCTTATGTGTTCAGAGATGATGATTTCATGCCTAGGTGAGACACACACATTAAAATTTTAACCACCTCTGAAAGTGATTCTGCTGGTTTTAGAATAACAATTTCAGAAACCAACATTATAAAACAGTTTGACTACAATGCTAAATATAAAAATATTAAATTAAAATGAACTTTATAAATCTGACAGCCATCTTTCATTTTGTCCTCTCCACCCTTTCATCCTAATCTGGCAGCTTTTCTGCTGATATACAATTCTCAAGACATCTGTGGATTTTCAATGCATGTAGAAATTCACTCTTCTAGATAAAGCCTCCTTTATACAGTGCTACTGGATAATGTCAGCTGTTTTCCTTTTAGCTTAGATAACTGTAGATGGTATCCATGAATCAAATACTTCATCTCTTTAAATGACCCTCTGTGCAACTAAATATTGTGACTATGATCTTTGTTCCTTAAAAAGCATTAGAAATATGCTTTTCAGCCATATCCTTTGGTTTCTTGCTGGAGAAATCTTTTCCAACAATCAACCGATGAAGCTTAGCGTCCTTAGAAACCTGCATAGGTACAAACTTCCTAACTTCATCATGCTCTGTGTGGCTTATTAGTTTTTCACTTAATTTATTTCATCTTCTTTATATATTACTACAAGTAGCAAGAAGAAATCCAGTTACACCTTCAAATCTTTGGAAATTTACTCTATTTCCTCAGGTTACACCTTCAGGTCTTTGGAAATTTCCTCTATTTCATCCAAGTTCATAGTTTTTAGGTTCTGCTTTTCATATCCCTCTAAGGACACAATTTATTTAAGCTTTTATGACTGTGACAAGTATTCATTTTCCTTGAATTTCTAATAACTTGGTCTCATTTTATTCTGAAATTCAACAGCAGTGCTTTTGAAAGAAATTTTAACAAAAAAAAATATATATGTTGTCATGTGATATTTTGATACTGGTATACACTTGTATATATTTTGTAATGTTTGGATTAGGACAATTAGCATATCTATCATCTCAAATTTTATATATATATATATATATATATATATATATATATATATATATATATATCTCATATATATATATCCCTAATATATATATCCCTAATATATATATCCCATATATATATTTCCTATATATATATCCTATATACCTATATCTATCCATCTATTGTGGTAATACATGCAGAATCAATTTTATCCTCTAGCTATTTTCAAATGTAGATGTTTATGTAGCTATAGAAATTTAACTGTGCAATAAACACCAGAAAGTGATTCTCCTATTTAGCTGTAACTGTAGACACATCGATCAAAGTCCCATCATTAATCTCCACCACATTTAGCCTCTGGAAAGCACCATTCTATTATCTATTCATGAATTCCATTTTATGAGATTCCTCATAGAGTATTTTTGTCTGTCAGTCTGGCTTTCTTCACTTCACATAATGCCTTCTAGGTTCACCCATGTTCTTACAAATTATATCATTTTCTCTTTTATTTAAATGGCTGAAATTTATTATGTGCATATAACATTTTTAAAATTTGCTCATCTGTCCCTCCTGGGCATTTAATTTTTTTTAAAATCATAGCTATTGTGAAAAAATGCAACAATGAAATTGTGAATGTAAGTATCCTTTTAGCATACTGATTTCAAAGCCCAGTGGTAAGGTTGTTTGTTGCAATACATGTTAAGGGTAAGGAAACTAATCTTAAATGTCTGGAAACACACTTTTTATAAATTGTGAGAAATTGAAAGTAGGAGCAAACATCATTTTGTGGGAACCTGTAAAGATTCATACTAGGCCAGAGCTTGGATTTGAATGGCCCATAAAGGTAAAAGATATGAGATAACATGCTGCAGTATAGAGATCAAGATCTAGAAGAAGATATCAAAATAAATTTGGGGCTCCTGAAAGATGTGCCTTTAATAGATAATCCATTCCACAGAGAGGGGCTCAAAAGCATATAATCAGCAAATGAGGTATTTTAAAAAGAAATTTCATCCTCCAGAATATAGCACCCACAATATAACATGGTAAAAAAGATGGAAGCTGTAAAACAAACTTTGATAAAAACATTCTTTAATCTCTTTGTATGTCTGTGTTATAGGAAATAAGAATTACACAGAAAAAGTATTAAAGGATATGTGGAAACATTATTAAATATGGTAATTTCCTAGATCTTTATATTCAAGAATATGAATACATAGTAGTAGAAAATCATATCCATGTATACAGTAACATTACAGAACAAAACAGATCAAGAAAAAATCTTCAAAACAGCCAGAAAAAATGTTACTGAGAAGAGTGACAAACAGTAAACAAACTTCTCAGTGGTAGCAGAGACAGCTCGAAGACAGTGTTATAATTCTAGAAACTTAGAGTAAACAAACTATAATTTTATATTTAGAAAACTTTTGCTCACTGGTAATGAACAAAACATTTTATAGATTTTGTAAATGTGGCACAGGCACAATAATAAGTGCAAATCTTCTCTTTGAAGAATATAAATAAATCAATCTCAACCTTTATCCCTCCCTACACTTCCTATCACTATTGATTGCATCTTTATTACATATTTCAGACTTCTCATTTTGCTTTTTTTCCCCAAATCTGAAAGATTAAGTAGTCCCATGTAACAGTACTTACATTCCGTTTTCCCTGTATTTCTAAAAATTAAAGAGTTTTTCTTGTATTGTCTATTTTTTATAATCGCTACCAACTCATAGATTTATAAGTAATATTTTCTTGTTACTATAGTTTTTATCTTGCTGGACTTCATGATTTTATCTCCAGTTTTATTTCTGTTTCTAATAATCTTTCTTCTTTGCTTATTGGCCCTCTTTCCTAGTGCATTCCTTTACTTGAAGAATTTAATATACATGGAAAATTCTTATTTTTAAAGACCAAACAATGTTCTATTGTATTTGTGTACCTTAATTTTTGAAACATTGTCCTATTTAGGATATTTAGCTTCTGCAAAGGCAAATTAACATTTCATTCATAATCAAAATGACTATGATCAATGAAATTTAAAAAAATTCTCATGAGGACATGGGGGAAAAGGAACACTTATGCACTGTTAGTTGTACTGTAAATTTGTAGAGTCACTATGGAAAATAGTATGGGAGCCCCTAAAAATAAACTAGAAATGGATTTATTATGTGACTCAGCTAAAATACTTGGTATATACCTAAAGGAATCAAAGTCAACAGAGTATGGAGATACCTGTTTAGTCATGTTTATTTCAGCACTACTTGTAACAGCCAAGATATGGAAACATTCTAGGTGCCTGTCAATGATATAAAAGATCAAGAAAATTACATATATTATTAGATCATCAAGAAGAATAGAGTCACGTCATCAGGAGGAAAAGGTATGGAGCTGGAGATCATCATATTAAAAGAAATAAATTAGATGCAGAATACAAATATTTATATCTTTTCTCTCACACACAGAAATTAACCTAAACAAAACTAAACTAAAACAAAGATGACCTAAATATAAGAGAGAGATTATTAGGGAAGTGAAAGGAGACCAGAGTGTGGGTAAAGAAAGTGGAAGATAATGGATAGCATGCAGGATGGATATGACCAAAGCACAATATATTCCTATATGGGAACATCACAGTGAAACATCAACTGGTACAATTAATACTAATTAATAATTATAAAAATTTATCAAATTTGTGCTTGCTTTGGCAGCTCATATACTAAAAATTGGTACAATACAGAGAAGATTAGCACGGTCCCTGCACAAGGATGACATGCAAATTTGTGAAGTGTTCCATATTTAAAAGAAAAAAAATATCAAATTTGGTAAAGATAGCTGATATACTAAATAATAAAATTGAAATTTAAAGTGTCCTTCATTTATGAATATGAAATAGGACCAGATAATCTGAAATATGTGAGGTTAAAAAAACATAAACTAAATATAGGTAATCAAAGTATATAACTTTGGACAGAGATGATTAGCATTAAGATGTCCTAATGTTTATATATGGTTTTTCAAGATGGATACAATTTTTCATTAGTTAAAATAAGAAAATAATAATAATATATGAATACAATATTGTTATAGTCTCATATACTTACTGTTAATTTCTTAAATTCTTAGAGTTGCTGAGACTAAAAGACTACATATAGTAATAAAAATGGCTATAAAGTAGTCTCATCGCTTTTCCCTTTGACTTAGCTCTGCTCTGCAAATCATGTCATATATATTCAAAATGTATTTCCTTACCAGTCAGGAACTTTATCATGGAAAATCATCCTAGCACCCAGCCTGTTTCATATCCTCATGGCATTTCAAACTATTTTCTTATTATAAAATATCAATTTCAATGCAATTGAGCTTTGTAATGCAACCTTACTATATTTACCATCCACACTTTTCCCCAAGTGAGGCAGATGCAGTTCTGCACTACAGTAGTGATAAGAGAAACTGCTAACCATTTCAGCTGCCACAGATGTGAACTTTGTTTCTAAATTGGGAGGTCCGCCTCCAGGGCTTCTCCTATTGGGCACGTGATGCTAATCTTGCTTCCATTATTAAGCAGCCTTAGATGCAGTGCATACTTTCTCTACTGAAGTACATTTCAACTGAAGACATCTTTCCAATTCTTGAAACCAAGGTATTTATGAAACAAGTTTTATTTCCCACCCTACAGTTTCTGTGATATTTTTGTACCTGTTCTGCACATTCTCTCATTGGCACTTAAAATAGTCTGATAAGGATTCTTTACTTGCAATCCAAAGAACCTTGAATAAGATGCATTTTATTCATAGGCTTTAATCTTTCTTCCATGCTGTTCTGAATAAACTGCCATTTTAATGTCTTTTTCTCTTTTCCTACTGCCACATAATTACATTCTAAATACTTTATATTGTAAATCTGATATAATACACAAGAAATGTTTAATGTAGAGTGGAACTACTCATAGTATTTTTTATTTCAACTCTAAAAAATCCATTTGCACTACTTACCAAAGGTCTGCCTTTGGGGAAACATCCTTTCCATAACCTTTCTTTTTTTAAACATGTAACATGAATTGCAGCTCAGCCCTGGAAGATCTATTCCAAATAGCTGAGTCTATGACATCCACATTTATTAATGATAATGCAGTCAAGCAGGCAATTAATTAGCTCTTGCAAAAGTATTGGTGACAGCTAACCAGGGACTGTACTATTGTGATGGCATCAGGGATAGAGATGTAGAGAATACAAAGTATAATATAAATAATCATATACTTTGAATATTTGAATTTCAACATTTTAAGAAGTTAGGAAAGTCTACTGGGCAGATATTTGCCTCTTAATTAGAAGCAGGAAATACTTTTCAAAAAATTTAATCAGAAATATTTCAAATAAATTTATCCTCCTGATACTTCCCAGTGGGAGGTAGTAATACATATTTTAAGGGCACTAATATTATGCCTAATGTGTTTATTTCTCAAAATAAGATTATAGACTTCTATTATCAGAATTCACCTGTAGCACTTTTTGAAATCATTTATGTTAGTCCAGACTCTTGTTTCAGATCTGCTGGATCTGTATTTGGGGAAATTAATGCTTATCCTTAGGACATGAATCAGTTTTATTTGATAGGGAAAATTATCTAGCTTAAAATGATGCTCCCCAGTCTATCCTACAGATAGGGTCAATACTTAATGTGACACTATGAAAATTTACCCTGCCACTTTTTCCTGGTTTGTCACTTCCATTTTCTGCCTGCCTGAAACATGGACTGCAGGCCAGAAGAGTAACATGTGTTTTGTAGCTAACGAGCAGCAGCAAAGATGACTTCAGCCACAAGTAAGGGTGGTAGAGTGAAAAAACAGGATGAATTTAATGACAGTAGTACACAAGTCCTATCGACTTTATAGATTTTCTACTGAAAAAAAATAACTTTGGATATGGTTAGATCACTATTTTTGCATTATTGTCTCTTATGATTATATAAAATTTAAAACTGACACTATTTGGAGACTTTTAGTAACATACTTTGCAATGATGTCAAGGATTTTAGTACTTTACTACTAACACATTTGAAATAAGCATCTTGTCCTCATTTTGCCCAAGAGGGTGCTGCTAGTTTTATGGGTTGCATGATGACTTCCTTCAGGTAACTTCATACTATGGAAGAAAAACAGTACTCATGAATAAAACAAGCACTTATTTAGGTATATTATTTAGCTCTTCTTTGTGTAAGTTCAATCCTATACCAACATGTGAAAGATTTTAAATCTGTTGATTATTTAGAAAATATAAAAATATATCTTGAAAAATAAAAATGATTTTTCAAAAATGGAAAAGGTAGTTATTTATGAAATGATATTACAGAACTATTAAAGTGCTTGAGAAAAAAAGTGCCAAATTTCTTATCATATATATTTTCCTATATAAAATTATGCAAATTTTATTAATCCTTTGTTTTTGTTCACTAAAAGTTCTAAAAATGGGTTAACTAAAATTTAAATTAAATTTGGTATATGTGACAATATAACATGCTCATAATAGGCAGTTTGATTTTTATGTCAGGATCTGAATTTCTCTTTCTATTTTTCATAAATTGCTATTTATATGTAGATACCTTTTTTAATATATCCATACTAAATATTAGATACTGGACTACATATTTGATATACTATATTTTGCCATCATGATCATGAATAATAGTGTTATTGTTATAGGACACTGAGTTAAATTAAAATATTACAAGCAGTCATACAGGGTTAGCTCCTCGAAGAAGACAGTGCAGAAGGCAGTTAAAATTGATTAAATTGAGGACAAAGAGGGAAGCAAGTCACATAGCAGGCAGGCATGCTTAAAGAGCAGTGACCCTTCAGACATGGGATTAGAACAGTGTCTCCTGGCTTCCTCAGGCTGATAGAGTCCTATTTAGAAAATCAATCCTTAGGATGTATGTATTTTTGTTTGATCTTTTGTCTTGCTAAAAAAATTTAGAAAGTTTCTCTTTCTTGCTTACCTTCTCACTAGTTCCATTCTCTTTTGAACAATTTCTTGGTATTCCACAAAATCTATTATATATTTTGTTACTTGTTTACACTTTCGGTTTCTCACACCAGAAAGACAATGTGATATTTACACATGTGCCAAATGAAGAAACTAATGACCATCAAATCAGCTTTATAAAATGTTCTGAAGGATATTTTACAAAGAGATAGTGAAGATCACAGTTCCAAGAACACCAACAGAAAGAAACCACCAGGCAAAGAAAGCAATTAAACAGAGGAGAAAGACTGGAACCAACAGTACAGGAAAATAATATGACAAGGATAAGCCAATACATACCAGTTATAACCATCAGTGTAAATAGTCTCAATTCTCCAATTGAAACAAAAAAGACTGGTGGAATGGATCAAGAAACAAGATCCAAAAATATGCTGCACACAGGAAATACATTTAACAAAAAAGAAATTCATTGACTGAAAGTCAAATGATGGAAAACAGTATTCCGTGCAACAGGAATCTGCAGAAGAGCAGGGGTAGCTATTCTATTTGCAGACTTTGTGAACTTCAAGCCAAGACTGAACAAAATAGACAAAGAAACTCACTACATACTTGTTATGGAAAAATCTCCAGGAAAAGAAGAAGAGATAGCAGTCATAAATATGCATGTACTAAATACCAGTGCACTCAACAACATAAATCAAATATTAATACACATGACAAATCACATAAGCACTAAAACGATTTTAATAAGGGAGCTTGAGACCCCACTGCCACAAATAAGTTGACTAGACAAAAAATCAACAAAGAAATATCAGAACTGGACCAAGCCTAGGAATAAATGGACTTAGTAGTTGCTTACAAAGTATTCAACCCCATGACATCAGAATACACATTCTTCTCAGCTGCACATGGGATGTTTTCCAAAATAGATCACATATTAGCCTATAGAACATGCTTAACTAAATGCAAAGAAGCTGAAATTATCCCATGCATATTATCAGAACACAATGCAATTAAATTATACATAAATGGCAAAAGAAACTACAAAAACTCCATATGGACATGGAAATTAATAATACCCTCCCGAACAACCACTAGGATATAGATGAAGTTAAAGAAGAAATTAGAATCTACAATTAAATGATAATATCAGTCAAACATATCACTACTTATGGAACATGATAAAGCAATCCTAAGAAGGAAATTCATATGGTGAATTTTCAAATCAGGGAAACAGAATGAGCTCAAATAAACAATCAAATGTTGACTATCAAACTTCTATGAAAAGAAGAACAAGTGAAGCCAAAGGTCATACTATGGAGGAAGTTATAAATATTAAAGCAAAAATCAATGCAATTGAGACTAAGAAAACAATGCAAATAATCAACAAATCAAAGAGTTGATTCTTTGAAAGTAAAATAAAATGTATAAACTCTTGGCCAACCTTATCAAAAAGAAAAGAAAAGACTCAAAGGCATGCAATTAGAAATGAAAAGGATGAAATTACAATGAATACCAGGGAAATTCAGAACCTACCTCAAGAAATTTTATTTTAATAAGATAGAAACCACAAAAGAAATGGACAGATTCCTAGACATATAGGAATTGTCAAAACTGGATTAAGAAGATATAAAAATTATAAATAACACAATATCAATCAATAAAATTAAAAATGTAATAAAAACTTACTAACAAAGAAAGTTCTGACAGATTTACTACTGATGTCTATAAAAAGTTTAGAGAAGATCTAATGCCACTACTCCTCAAACTCTTTAATGAAATTGAAAAGGAAGCAATACTTCTAAAATAATTTCTGAAAGCAATTTGATATTACCTACATAATACAACTAGAGAAGAACTCAATGAAAAAAAGAAAACTACAGACCAATTTTCTTAATGAACATAGCCACAAAAATGCTGAGTAAGATATTGAAAAACAGAATGCAACAAATCATGAAGAAGACTATACAACTTGACTGAATAAGGTTCATCTCAGGAATGCAGAAACATACAAAGATCAAAAAATACACCACATCAACAGAGTCAAAAACAAAAATCATGTGATCATCTCAATAGATGCAGAAATAGCATTTGACAAACTCTAATGCCCATTCATGATAAAAACTATAGAACAGTGGAATAAAAGGTGTTAATTTCAGTTTGATAAAAGCCATCTATTACAAACCAACAACCAATATCATGCTAACTGGTCAAAAACTGCAAAAGCTTTCACTTTAAAATCAGGAACAAGGCAAGTAGGAACAGTATCCTATTCAATATAGTTCTGAAAACATTAGCTACAACAATTAGACAAGGGAAGAAATAAAAGGAATAAAGATAGGAAGGGAAGAATTATTATTTGCAGATTACATGATACTCTATAGAGAAGACCCCCAAAGCTTCACTAACAACTTTTAGATTTAATAACCAAATCAGTGCATGTTATGGTTGATACATTGTGTCAACTTGAGTTTAGAAGTTTAAATAAGAGACTTAGCAGGAAGCCAGAATCCTCACTTTGTCAATATCTTCATCGTATGCAAGAGAAGGGCACAGAGATTTTGTGAGTGCTACATCTGCTCTGGAGGGTGGGAGTGGGATGGCCTGTGTACAATAAATGCTCTCCCACTCCCCATTTTGCTCTGGCTGCTTTTGCTGGCTGTTACTTTGAAGTGCTAGCCCTGTGCTATGCCACCCTGCCATGGAGCCAGCTGATTATGGACTGAAACTTCTACAAACAGTAAGCTAAATAAACCTTTCCTTTCTTCACTTTGGGTATCAGGTATTTTGTCCCAACAAAAAGAGAAAAGTAACCAAGACAGAGCATAACTGGATAAAAAGTCAACATTCAAGAAAGCAATAGCATTCCTGTACACAAATAACAAACTCAATGACAGAAAGTAAAGAACGAATCTTTCACAACAGCATCTGTAGTGAATTAACTAATGGTCAATGTGTAACACTCAGCTGAACTGAATCAGTATAGTGCTAGTTGTGGATGGCTCACCCGAAGACTACTGCCAATAGCATAAAAAGAGAACTGGAGGAAAAGATAGTTTACCGTCTATTCTCCTGGAGAAACTTGAGCTGTTTTTCCTGACGTGAACTCAGCTGTTCTCATCATCAGGAGAGCTAGGGACCTCCCTGTCCCTAAGAATGGCTGTGGCTCTCTTTGGGGAACTCTGGTCCTTACTTTGACTATCACTTCCTGGCTCCAGTATAAATCTCTCAGCTTTCTGGCACACAGCCTTCAACCTGCTGGCACAGACTTTCTAGCTTACACCACTGACCTTTGGACCTTCCCAGTGCAGAACCTTGATATAGACTTGCATGAGACATTTTTGTAGTCTCTAGCTTTTCAGGTGGACTCATGGAGGATACTGCCATGGGCTCTAGGTCTTCACTAGATTTGTGCAGCATACTACCATGGAATCCAGGCCATCAGCTGGGTATTTTTGGGTCTTTAATGCATGAACAAATTTCCTGCACTCTTTTGCATTTGGGTGAATATTATAAAATAGTCCTATAAATTATGTGTTCTGTATTAAATCTTTTCCCTTGTAAACCCTGCCTACAACAACATCTATAAAACTGAAATGCTTAAGAATTAATCTAACATAGGATGTAGAAGGCACTTACATTGAAAACTTGAGTACTCTGAAAAAGGGGATTGAAGAGGCTATCAGATAATGAAAAGATACACCTTGCTTAGGTAGGTCAAAATAATATAGTCAAAAATGGCCATAGTCCCAAAATTTTACACAGATTTTTTGCTCTTCCAATCAAAATAGCATTAGTGTACCTCACAGAATTAGAGAAAAAATTCCAAAAATTCATTTGGAACAAGAAGAGACCTAAAATAGCAAAAACCATTCTGGGCAATAATGGCAAGACAGGGTGCATCAGTGTCTTTACAGAGCTACTGTGAGAAAAACAGCATGGTACTGGGGAAAAAAAGCAGACCACAGGATCAAAGGAACAGATTAGAAGATGCAGAAACAACTCCAAACATACTTGGTCACCTTATCTTTGACAAAGGGGCCAAACACATTCACTGGAAGGAAAGATAGGCTCTTTAATAAATGGTCTTGGGCAAACTGCCTCTACACATGCCCAAAACTAAAACTAGAGCTATACCTCTCGTAATGCACTAAACTAAAGTCAAAATGGATCAAAGATCAAAGATCTAAATATTAAAATATAAACACTAAATCTTCTAAAAGAGAGAATAGGTAGAAGTCTTTAGGCAAAGACTTCATGAACAAAACTGAGTAGCTTGGGAAATATTACAAATAATAACTGTGATGTGATCTTATTAAAAACCTTTTGTGAGCTCGGCCTGGTCTGTTTGGGACTGGGAACTTCATGGAGACTAGCATCTCGGCCTGACTGTTTGGGACTGGTAGGCCCGCCCTTCACCCGCAGGGAACCTGTTTGGGACTGGCAACTTCGTGGAGACCAGCATCTCAGCCTGTTCTGTTTGAGACTGGGAACTTCGCCGAGACTGGCATCTTGGCCTGGCTCTTTGGGACTGGTAGACCTGCCCTTCACCCACAGGGAACATCACAGAGACTGGCATCTTGGCCTGGTTGTTTGGGACTGGGAACATTGCAGGGACCAGTGGCAGAGGGCCTGAGGTGCCTAGGACTGCCCCTGGAGAAGGCTGGGTCCCCCTTCTCCAGAAACATCTAGGAAGCCAGCCACAGGATTGAGCTGACTGGGACCACATCTGCTGGACGTGCCCTTCCACTGGGAACACTGGACTACAGTGGAATACCATGCTGGCTTGATGAGAGGTTCTAGAACCCCTCACCCAAACAGAAGACCTCATCAGGCTTCAGTCAGTGTGGCACGGTAGGAGAAATTCAGGAGACTGGATCTCCTCTTCATTGTGGTACCCAGCATTTTGACAAACATCAACCACACAGTAGAACCCTGAAACACACATTGCAGAAAGTTGTGTCTGTTGGAATAGAAAGACCAGAAATTTACCCAAAAGGTGAAAATGACTAAACAAAAAGGCAAAATGGAATCCTGAACATCTAGTTCATCAGGGGCAAGTGCAGGCAGTAATGAAATAGAGGATCCCAAAATTCATACACCAGAAATCTCTGAAAAAGATAGCAAATGAAGTAAAGAAACAAATCCATGAGGCTGTGGAGGAAATCAAATTAGAAATAACGTCTTATGTAGAGACAAAAGTGACAACCTTAGTAAATGAGCTGCTCAACATAGCTAGAAAAGAAATAGATAAGAAACTACAGGAGCATGGGAAATTGATTGAAACTTCGAATGAGCAATGCAGAAGACAAGAAGAATCTATGAAACAAATTGAAAGAGATATGCAAAAAAATTACATTAAAAGCCTGCAAAGCCATTTAAATGAAGCTGAGGATAGAATTTCAGACCTTGAGGACAGGATGGCAGATAGCGATCTTGAAAGGGTAGAACTTATAAAAACAACAAAGCAGCATGAAATGACAATCCAACAGCTACAAGATGATGCCAGGAGAAACAATGTTACAGTAATAGGCATTAGTGAGGAGGTAGGAGACAATGCAAAAGATATAGCTAAGCTGTTCTCAGAAATAATGGCAGAAAATTTCCCAAACATGGGGAAAAAAATCAGATACACAAATAAGTGAGGCATATAATGCCACATAGTCATAACCAACATAAATCTACACCCAGACATATAATTATTAAGATTTCAGACATACAGCATAAAAACAGAATAACTAAAAGCTGTTAGAGAAAAGACACAACTCATCTATCAAGGAAGGCCTACTAGAATCTCAGCAGACTTCTCAGCACAAACCTTCAGGTTAAGATGAGCTCGGAGTGAAGTATTTCAAGCCCTAAAAGAAAACAACTTTCAACCCAGACTGACATACCCAGCAAAACTGTCTTTCAAATTTAATGGAGAAACAAGATACTTCCACGACAAACAACAACTAAAGAAATTCATATCCACCAAACCAACCTTAGAAAGAGTGCTGAAGGACATCCTAGATAGAGATAAAAATGACCACAATCTCCAGAACAACAGAAAGAAATCAACAGGCTGGACACGAAAGTAAGCAAGGGAGAAAAGTAGGAAACTAACAACAGTAACACAACATGGTAAGGTAAATCCAATACATATCAGTGATATCTATAAATGTAAACGGGTTCAATTCACATATCAAAAGAAACAGGTTGACAGAATGGATCAAAAAATGGGATCTCACAATATGCTGATTACAAGAAATGCATCTGACTCAAAAAGAAATGCATAGATTAAAAGTCAAAGGATGGAAAGCAGTATTCCATGCAACAGGAACCCAGAAAAAAGCAGGGGTAACTATTCTATTAGAAGACAATGTGAACTTCAAACCTAAAATGATTAAAAGAGACAAAAAAGGTCACTATATACTTGTAAGTGGAAAAATTCAAGAGGAAGAACTGCCAATTATAAATATATATGCACCAAACACAGGAGCACCCAACTACATAAGACAGATACTAAAGGACATGAAAAACCAAATACACAAGAACACAATTATTACAGGGGACCTTAACAGCCAACTGTCACAAAGAGATAGAACAACCAGGCAAAAAATCAGCAAAGAAATATTAGAAATGAATCATACCTGTGAGAAACTAGACTTAGTAGATGTTTACAGAGTGTTCCACCCAACCACACCAGAATACACCTTCTTCTCAGCTGCCCATGGGACTTTCTCAAAAATAGACCATATATTACCCCCATAAAGCATTTTTAAGTAAATGCAAAGGTATTGAGATTGTCCCATGCATACAATCTGACCATAGCACACTGAAATTGGAAATTAATGGCAAAAGAAATTGCAAAACTGTTATAAATACATGGAAATTAAATAACAACCTTTTGAATAACCAGTGGGCTGCAGATGAAATTAAAGAAGAAATAAAGCAATACCTATAATTCAATGAAAATGTGGAAACAACCTATTGCAATCTGTGGGATGCAATGAAAGCAGTCTTAAGAGGGAAACATATAGCAATAAACTGTCATATCAAGAAAACAGAAGGAGCACAAATAAACAATCTAATGCTGCTTCTCAAGCTTCTATAAAAAGAAGAGCAAGTTAAATCTAAAGCTCATAGAAGAGAGGAAATTGTAAAGATTAGATCAGAAATCAATGCAATTGAAACTAAAAAAACATAACAAGGAGTTAATGAATCAAAAAGCTGGGGTTTTTTTTTTTGAGAGAATAAACAAAATTGACAAACCTCTAGGTAACCTTATAAAGAAAAGGAAAGAAAAAACCCGAATTCATGCAATAAGGACCAAAAAGGGAGAAATTCCTACAGATCCCATGGAAATTCAAAAGATCATAAACACCTACTTTGAAAATCCCTACTCACATAGAGAAGAAAACACATAGGAAATGGACAGATTTCTAGAAACATGTGAACTACCAAAGCTCAACCAAGAAGATCTAGCAATTTTGAATAACCCAATATCAGCTATTGACATTGAAAACATAATTAAAAACTTACCAACAAAGAAAAGCCCAGGTCCTGATGGATTCATAGCTGAATTCTATAAGAAATTTAGAGAAGACTTGATGCCAGTACTCCTTAAACTCTTCAATGAAATTGAAAAGAAAGCAATCCTCCCTAAATCATTCCTGGAGGCAAATATTACTCTGATACCAAAACCTTACAAAGACCCAAACAAAAAGGAGAACTATAGGCCAAACTCACTAATGAACATAGATGCAAAGATTCTCAATAAAATGCTGGCAAATAGAATGCAGTAAATCATCAACAAGATTATACATCATGACCAAGTGGGGTTCATTCCAGGAATGCAGGGATGGTTTAACATACGCAAATCAATAAATGTAATACACCACATCAACAGAGCCAAAAACAAAACCACACGATCATCTCAATAGATGCAGAACAAGCTTTTGATAAGGTCCAACACTTGTTCGTGATAAAAACCCTTCAGAAACTCGGAATACACGGTGTCTACCTCAACCTCATAGAGGCCATCTATGACAAACCAACAGCCAACATTATACTCAATGGACAAAAACTGAAAGCTTTCACTTTAAAATCAGGAACAAGACAAGGATGTCCACTATCACCACTCTTTTTCAATATAGTTCTGGAAACACTCGCCAGGGCAATCAGACAAGAGAAGGAAATAAAAGGAATAAAGATAGGAAAAGAAGAAGTTAAATTATCACTATTTGCAGATGACATGATACTCTATATAGAAGACCCAAAAAATTACATTAAAAGACTACTAGAGGTAATAAACAAATTCAGCAGTATAGCTGGATACAAAGTCAATGCTCAAAAATCAATAGCATTCCTGTACACAAACAAGAACCTCACCGAGAGAAAAATTATGGAAATATCGCCCTTCACAATAACATCTAAAAAAATGAAGTTCTTAGGAATCAATCTAACTAAAAATGTAAAAGACCTATATACTGAAAATTGTACTACACTAAAAAAGGAGATTGAAGAGGATATTAGAAAATGGAAAGATGTTCCATTCTCTTGGCTAGGAAGAACCAACATTGTGATAATGGCCATACTCCCAAACCTGTTACACAGATTTAACGCAATCCCAATCAAAATACCATGGACATACCTCACATATCTAGAGAAAACACTCCTAAAATTCATTTGGAACCAGAAGAAACCTAGAATAGCAAAGGCAAGTCTGGGCAATAAAGGCAAGGCAGGAGGCATCTCAATTCATGACTTCAAACTGTACTACAAAGCCACAGTGATAAAATCAACATGGTACTGGCAAAGAAATAGACCTGAGGATTAATGGAACAGATTAGAAGATACCAATATAGGTACAAAGACACTCAGCCAACTGATATTTGACAAAGAGGCTAAACATGTTCACTGGAGGAAGGATAGCCTCTTTAATAAATGGTGTTGGAAAAATTGGCTCTCCACATGCAGAAGACTGAAACTAGATCCATGCTTATCACCATGCACAAAACTAAAGTCTAAATGGATCAAAAACCTAAATATTAAAAAAAGAAACACTAAATCTACTAGAAGATAAGGTAGGTATAAATGTTGGGGACATAGGTGTAGGCAGAGAATTCATGAACAAAACACAAATTGCATGGGAAACACTTCAGAGAATCAACAACTGGGATCTCATATTATTGAAAAGTTTCTGCACTTCAAAAGAAATCACCATCAGAGTGAAAAGAAAGCCCACAGAATGGGAAAGAATTTTAAACAGCAACCCCTCCAACAAAGGACTTATATCAAGAACATATAAAGAATTGAAAAACGTCAGCCCCCCAAATTCAAAGACCTTCTCCAAAAATGGGCAGCTGAGATGAACACACAGTTCTCAGATGAAGATATACAAATGGCAAACAAATACATGAAGAAATGTTCACCATAACTAGTCATTTGAGAAATGCAAATTAAAACAACACTGAGATATCATCTCATATCAGAAAGAATAGCTGCCATCAAGAAATCAACTGATAACAAATGTTTGCGAGGCTGTGGGGAAAAAGCAACACTGCTACACTGTTGGTGGGAGTGTTGACTGGTACAACCACTATGGAAATCAGTATGGAGAATTCTCAGAAGACTAGGAGTGGAAGCTCCATTCAACCTTGCTTTTCCCCTCCTGGGTATTTTCCCAGAGAAACGGAAAAGTTCATATCACAGTGATATATGTGCATCCATGTTCATAGCAGCACAATTTGTAATAGCTAAATCTTGGAAACAACCAAGATGCCCATCAACTGCAGAGTGGATAAAAAGATGTGGTATTTTTACACAATGGAATATTATTCAGCTATAAAAAGGATGATCTTGAGGCCTTCATAGGGAAATGGAGACAACTTGAGACTATCCTTATTAGTTAAATAAATAAGAATAATATTTATAAATATCACATTGTTTCTCTAGTGTAAAAAGCAGTAAGAACTGTAGGAGTAATAAACCCAAAATATGTAATTGCTACTATAAAAAAGAGAGGAAAAGAAAGTGCTCTAAAGAATATAACTGCATGTGTGTTTAAGTGTGTAAGATAGATGTCCATATGACTGTTTTTGTTAGAATGTTAAGCAGAACCGTTAACAGGCTCATAGTTTGAATGTGTACTTTGTATGTTTTAACTTTGTACCTTGAACAACTATTTCCAATGATGACAGTATGTAACTTATCAAGTGGCAATTTCTTAGTATTTTTTTTTGTGGTTTTTTTTTTTTCTTTTTTCTTTCTCTCCCCTTTGGAATTCTGTATTGTTGCTACCCTCTTTCTGTTTTGCTTTTTTTTTCTTTCTTCTTCTCTTTAAATAAAAAAATTTTAAAAAAAAGTTTTATCATTACAGGCATGCACCATCAAAAAAAAAACTTTTGCATAGCAAAATAAATCATGAAAAGACAGAGTGGTAAAATATTTTAGCTAGTTGTTCTTTAGACAAAGTACTTATATCTAGAACATATAAAGAATTTAAAAAATTCAGACTTCTCAAATTTAAAGAACTAATTCAAAAATAGACATTGAAGATTAATATACACTACTCAGATTAATTAAATATAAATGGCAAACAAATATATGAAAAAAATGCTCAACATTACTGGTCATTCCAGTATCCAGATATGAAAATTTAAACAATACTGTCATTCCAGTATCCAGATATGAAAATTTAGACAATACTGTCATTTCAGTGTCCAGATATGAAAATTTAAACAATACTGAGATTCCATCTCACTCCAGAAATAATGACTATTAATAACAAATCAACCAGTAACATATACCAGAGGGACTGTGGGGAAAAAAGAATCCTCCACTGTTGGAGAGAGTGCAGATTGGTACAACCTCTGTAGAATGCAGTGGGGAGGTTCCGCAAAAAACTAGGACTAGAGGTCCCATTTGACATAGCTAGTACCCTTCTTGATATCTTCTCAAAAGAATTAAAAGCATCATACTACACTGATACATGCACACCTATGTTGACAATGGCACAGTTTGTAGTAGCTAAGTCTTAGAAGCAACCCAAATGCCCATCAACCAGTAACTGGATAAAGAAGTTGTCAAAATTTTTATACAATGAGTTTTTTATATTCAGTCATAAAGAAGGATAAAATTGAGACATTTCTAGCTAAATGGATATACCTGAATCCATACTCTTACGTGAAATAAATCTGAGCCATCATCCCATTCTGTTTAAACTTATCACACAGTGTGTAAAATCTTGAACCTAAAACAAAATGGCCCACCAAAAATATATAAAAGATGATATAAAGAAAGAAAGTTTGAATGTTGACACACACGGACACACACACACACACACACACACACAACACATCAAGTTTGTCTCAGATATCTCCAGTGATATTCTTTATCAGAAGAAAGTAGGATAGTATAAAATTATTTTCAGAAAAATAAAATATGACTAAAGAACTGAAGTAATTCTGGCCATTGTTGTATATGTAAAAAGGGTGACATGGTTTCTCAAACAAGTAATAATTTGTGTAATGTACCACAATGCAAGCTACGAAACAAAGAGCTTTAAAAATTAAAATTGTTGACTAATGAAACAGTGCAGTTAGATTGAAATTATAAAGGACTCAAAACTGAGATCGTTTTATAAAAGAATCGCATAAGGAATCTATTTGAATATATATTTAAGACTAAATAGGTGTGAGAATTTTGAAGAATGTGAATAATGTAAATGTTTAGAAAATTACGTAATTATACAACTGTAAAAAATTTCAAATTTATTACCAAAAATTTGCAATTTTCATTTGATTCTTTAGATGATAATGCTTAAAAAAATGTTAAGGAAATAGAAATATGTATTTTGTAGCAGCAAATTAATAAATGCATTGCCATGTGTAAGTCAGAAAAATCAAGAAACATTATTTTAGTCATTTATTTTATAAAGGTATCCACTAGAGAAACAAAAAATTGCCCATATGTTTTCAAATAATCAGATGAACCAAGCGGAAAAGAAAACTGAAGATTTAAAGCAAATGGGTGAAAGGAGATAATAAGGAAGCATTACAAAACAAAGTTAAGAATGTATAGAATGATTTTCCAAGTAGCATAAGCTATTAGAACACAACTATATGATTTTTTCAAAAGCTATATCTAACCAAACTAAGTTAGGATGGCTTAAAATATAAAGGAGTGATAACTAATACAGTTATAAAATTGGATGCAGCAAAAGTATTTACAAAGACTGATATTCACTATTAAAAAGTCTTAATATGCTATAAATTATGTAATAAGTGGCTTTGCATCAAATAACATTACCCAAAAAGTTCTTAAATTCATTTATGAAATTTAAGGAGAAATTGACAAAATCCACCTAAGCATCAAAAATAGGAACATTCTTAAATGTGCAGTTTATCTAAATAATAAAATATGACAATTTATTAATTATAACATTTATAAAATGATATCATGTGAGCATGTTCTTGATGCTTTTAGAAACAGCATCCAAAATTTAAGTGAAATACAAGTTGTACATATAACAGAAACTTAATGAAGACAAGTAAAATCTTCAGTTTTTATCTTATGTAATTTGATGTGTTAAACTTTGCTAGAAATACTTTTGGTGTAGGATTGACGTGAAGATGGCTATAAAAATTGGAGTACTAGTCAGCACATTTACAAAACATTGAGAACTAATGAATCAGAACAGATTTCCAACTCATTCAAATACAAGTTATTCTTGATGAACAGTGTATCTGCACTAGCATCCAGAAATAAAACGTATGCTTCAAAGAATTGCATCTCATGAATAATCTCATCAGAATAAATCAATTGAAAACATACAGCTCATTACTTTGGGAGAATGAACTGTTTAATTTTAGAGATATAAATTAATTTAAATTTTTAATATTAATAAAAATTCAAATTCACAGAAATGTTGCAAGAATAAAAATAAACTGATACCACTTACTAAAATTTCAGAAGTTACATGTTACCTCATTTGTTTAATTTTCAATATCAAGTATTTATATGCATAAAAGAGAGATTTTCTAAATCATTTAAATATCAATTTTAGACATCATTGTCATTTACTCTTAAACCCATGAGACATTTACTAAGAACAAGAACATTCTTTTATATAACATAGTAAATTATTAAAATCAGCAAATTTCACACCAACACCAACACATGGAATATTCTTATTTACTATATATGTCTAATTTGTGTCTGTTGTTGAAGTAATGTCCTTTATGTTGTGATTTTCCCTCAGTCAAGAGTTCAGTTCACAATTACAATTTCATTTTCCAAGTGTCTTTTAATGTATAGCAGTTCTTTATAAACAAAAACACTCTTTATTTTCATAGAGTTTTTAAGAATATAAACTAGCTATGTTTTGAATGTCTTACAATTTGGATTAACCATTCATTTCTTAAACTGCATGCAAATTATCCATTCAAGATAAAATATCATAGAAGTGCTGTGTCAAAATGAAAGCATGTCATTGAAAGGTACAGGCTGTCACTTTGTCCCATTATTAGTGAGATTATTTTTGTTCACTTTGTTAACATATCTTCCAGATATCCACAACCTCGATGTCACTATTAATCCTTTTACAATAAATAACTAATTTATTAGAAGATGCTTTGAGAGTAACTATATGCTGCATTCCACTCTTTACCTACCCAAGTATTTACCCACTACATTTAGTGTAGAATCACAATTCTTCCTTGAATTATTACTAAGATGATTGCCAAAAGGTTGTTTTCTAAATTGATCAATATTTCTATATTATTGTAAGTTTATTAACTTTGAAAGGGAATTTTCCTTATTTTATTGGTATAAGAATGAATTGATGAGTGCTTATTTTATTTAACAGGCCATAATCTGTTACTGTCTTGTGCTTATTTGATGCTCAAACTTTCCCCAATTTTGTCAATGGGAGCTTCGTTAGGCTGATTTGTATCCCTTTTGGACATCTATTCATAACTCTTGGATATTTTATTTTTGTGACATAATGAAATATTTTAGTGCCATTGTACATTGTTCCTGTTCCATGTCTAACTCACATCTGGAATCAGGTACTTCTTCAACAACTTTTAGTATCTTTTAATTGATTTTGACATTTAGAAATGAAGATTAGTACATGAGGTATGGTCACTGTTTATTGAAGTGTCATTTCTTTTACTGTCTCTCACTATACAGAGGCCAGGAATGTGTCAGGGGTGTGTGTTCATTTAACCTGTAAATCTATCTGTCCAGCTCCTATATAACTATGATCTATATAGCAAAACATGTGGCAGATAATTCCAGACCAATATAACAATGTTAATTAAAATCTTCTCCCCTTTTGTATTTGAAATTTTTTTTCAAAACAATGCAAAATATGGCTCACATTATCCTTTGCACAATGTATTTATTTATATATTCAATTCTAGATTTTTATAAAAAATACTTTGAGAGCACATAAAACACGCAGATTATAAGCTGGACTTCAATATTTGTTTATCTTTTTTTATTTTTTAGGAAGTTATGGCAAACCTTTTAGAGACCCAGTGCCAAACTGCAACCCAGAAAGTTATTTATCACAAATTACCAGCACCAAATTTAAACCTGAACAATGTTTTTTTTTTTTAGAAAAAACTCACTATATATTAACAGAGTTTTTCTTAAAAGAAAAACACAATAACAAGTATGTCATAGGTTCACCATCACTGTTTTAGGTGAAGCTTATAAAGTCATAACTGTACAAAATTACTTGGATTAATATTTCTCCCTTGATGTGGGTAGTTTACTAATTTGAAATATATGAAGTTTTTTTTTTCATTTTAACCACTCGACTCAATTTCATTTTATTGAATATCCAAATACTAACAAGATTCAGGAAGCTAAACTACATACACTCAAAAAAGAATCAGGTAAATGGCACTAAACACAGTGGATGACTTCTACCTTGTTTTCACCCTCTGTCAAAAGAGAATCAATGCTATTACTTCTGGTTTATCATTTTGTGTTTCTTTTCGCAAAAGTATGTGGATTGGCATGCTTCCTTATTTAACATTTTCTCCAAAAAGTACCATTTATGCATGCTATTATAGTCTTCACTTTTTTCCTCACTTAAATATAACTACATATTAGTTTCTAGAGACCTACCTCATTTCTTTTTTATAGCTGCATAGTTTTTCTTCGTGTGTATGTGTGAAGGCTTATTCAATCATTCCCCATGGATAAACTTTCAGATTACTGGCATTATTCCTATTTTCTTGAACATATTAAACATTTCAACATAGCCTAATATTGGATCAATGTTTGTGAAACTTCAATATGCTTCTGAGAAACATATATATTTTCTATAAGCAGAAAATAAATATTACTAAATGTTCAAAGTATATACCTTAGTTTCTATGTCCTAGATTCCATTTGTTCCCCTTTTCTTGCTTCATTTTCTCTTCACTATTTTATATAACTTTTACATTATTTAATATATATCTACATGTCTACCTTTTTGTGTGTTGTGTTTTCAGGTTCATCTTAAACTCCTTTTGCTTATATTTTTTCTTTCATCTTCTGTCTTCAAGGATATAACTCTGTTTGTGCCTCTTCTCCCTTAGAAATGTCACCTTTCCAAGACTGACAATAATTCTGAGTCCTGTGCACTTTTAGATCGCTTTGCTACTAAATATAATTTGATCTATAAGGATCCTCTCCTCTGTCTCTCACTCTGTCTCTCCCTCTCTGTCTCTCTCCCTAGCATGTGCAAGTTTTATAATAGATTTTCTATTTTGTAGGTGATCGTAATATTTTCTCTTCTGTACAGATGTCCTGACACCATCTTATCCTCTATAAAAACTTTGGGCAGAAAGTCTAGAAATACATCGACTGAAAATTCATGGTGTCTTTTCTATGTAGAGGTAATATGATATCTGACTTGTTTTTTCTCTTCCATGTATATTCAGATTTATGCAGCTGCTTCAACTTCAGCTAAGAGCCAATTAAAATGTCAGGAGCTATTCTAAAAAAATGTTTTTACTCAAAAGTGCACTATTAGTTATATCTTTTTGGTAGTAATTTGACCTCAAGAGCAAAGGTAATGTCTAGTCTATGAAAATAGCATATCATCTTATTCTAGAAGGAAACATGATTTTCTAGTAAAGAAAAGATAATGCAAAAAGTCATTTAAAAGTGTTTCAAGTTTATTAAAGTAAAAGAACAAAAGAAACTCTATATAAAGGAAGCAAGATAAGTATTTTACATTTTATTATTCTGAATTATTATCAGATTGGTAAATCAATTTTTGTGGAACTTAGACTCTCAGATTATTGATATGATTTAAGTTCAAGCACTATTTTCTAGATGTTTATGTTAAACTTAAGCTGATTAGTTCATAATCTTTCCCTTTCCATACAGGCTAAAGGTAAAGAAAAGGAATGCAACTGCAAATCAGTATTATATTTTACTTGAGAAATTTCTCTTTGAGTTAATAGATAATACATTGTTTAATAATGGAATAGTATTATCAAAAGTTTCGTATAAACCATTTTCCTCAGGAATTCAAACATGCGATTTGTGAAGGAAAGAATCTGCTATAAAAACAGATGCAAAGTACTATAAAATAGTAAGTATACAATCATTTTTTTACCTTACTGGATATAAATAATTAATTTTTTTCTGTATGTTATCATGCTCATATAACTCATATGATTAAATAAGTTTATTCAAAATAATAACAGTAACAAGAGATTCTGAATGAATATATTTGCAAGAATGTCTCCATATTGCCTCCAGAAGAGGACTTGGCTATTAGACAATAGTTTTTTCTCCACAGTCTGTCATCTTTATGGAGTTGTTCATGTTAGGATTTTTATACACTTTTAGGCTTCTTTTTCCCTAATATGATGAAACAGTGAGACCAGCTAAAGAACCACAGGCCAAGGGTATGAGAAGACAAAAAACAAGACAACTACAAATAGGCTGAGAGAGTCATGATAAAATTAAATTAAGTGAATATTTAAACTAAACAGAAGCCATTTTACAAGAAAACCCTAGCAGGTTTATTCATACCTACGAAAGAGAGGCGAAATATTTGTACTAAAAGAACTATGTTTTCCCATCTATCTTAGTTATTTGCATGCCCCTTGTACAAATTCCTATTCTAAGGATGCCAAGGCTTAATGCCACAATTTCCAATAGTACAATCATCTCACTCCACTTCTACCCTCAACTGTAAAAAATTGAATAAAAAATTGAAAAGCAAAGAGTTTTTGGCATCACAAATAGACTGCACTTAGGATCACCAGTTTGTGGACGCATTTGTCAACAAGCAGCAGACACTCTTAGCTACTTCAGAGGAGTTTACTAAAAACCCTGTTTATAAAACTTTTGAAAGTATTGCAGGAAACCAATAAAGGATATTGAAGTACTCTGAGACTACCAACAGTCATTACCATCACTAGATCTGACTATGCAACAGGACGTCACACTTACTGAAATTTCACAGAGAGTGTTAGAATAGGTGAGGGACCACAAAGGAGGCATTGTGGTGTTTCAAAAGAGGAATGTGTCTGTCAATTGTCACATATCATTCACAGAGAGGAACTCAAAGGAATACATGTCTCTAACTCATGGTCCTCCTGCCCTTTCCAGCTTCTGCTGTTGCTTTAAGTTGGCTGGCCAATCAGAACCCAGAAGTAAGGGAGCTGACTACTGCCTTCCACTGTAATCAGCCTACTAAGAAACTGGTAGGAAGCAAATTTAAAGATACAAAATGGAGAATATAGTACAGTAGGAAAATAAAGCTTCTTTTAAAGATCTATGCTTTTCTCAAAAATTATATGAAATTTTAAAATACATTTTTTTATGAAACAGGCTCTTCAGTGAGATCTTGAAAATTTTAACTTAATATTGCTGAACTTAAGTTTAATCATCAACAGCAGAGACAGTCATACCTATATTACAGCATGGTGAATCAGCAGTTTCTCTCTATATTTTAGTCAAAACTCCTAAGATTAAAAATGAAATTTAAATACCAGATTTCCCCATATCCGAAAGCAATGTGTAACCACTGACATTAGAACTTCCAGAGTATGTTGGTAAAAACTGAAATGTCCTGGGAAATTTCCCAAGCCAAGCCAAAACAAACCAAACCAAAAGGAGAACTGCACCGAGAAGATAACAAGGCATTTAATCTTTACAGCAGTGGACTGTTGTATTTCACCACAGTGGACCTTTGCAGGGATAGTCCTTCAAAAGCAGCCATCCTGAATCAGGAAGGAGTTTAGAATTAGAAGTGGGAGGTACAAAGCAAGTGACCAAATGTTACATGATTGGTTACATACAGTAAATCATATACTGACAGTCAGTCTAGTCTTGAAATCATAGAAACACTCTAGGAAGGAGAGGGGGCTCTTACAGAATGAGCACAGTTAAGGGCATTACCATAACATAGAAATGTTCCAAAGAAAGGGCCTTTACTGAATGAGCACGAATCACCCCATGATGCCTTAAGGTATAGACAATGACATCTGACTTAGTGTTCAGCTAGGCTGTGGATACTGTCAGGGTCAATTAAATTTTGCAGAAAGAGCAGAACAGCAACTTAGTCAGAGGCCTCTAATTGATCATGAACTATCTATAAGTTTACCGTATGATGAATGTGTTTCTACATTATAACTGTGCCCCAACAATATGACACTTAGCTTTACAATAACCTTAAAAATTTAAGAAAATTAAGAAATGCCTAACCAGAAGAAAATAAAACTTCTCTGGTGATGCTGGTATTCTCTTTATCTTTTATCTCTACCCTGTAGGCTGGACATCTGTGATAGGTTTTTCCTAGGTGCAGTAGAAAAGCAAGCACAAAGAAGACAAACAAAAAAGGCCTTTGTTGTGGGTACAGGAGGCCTCATAGAGTAGACCCTTGGGGGCAGACAAAGAAGCCACAAGCTTTTATTTAGTGTGACAAGGGGTGAAATTTGAAGGGGCAGGCAGAGTAATGTTTTGACAGCTGTTTGGGGGAATGTTGGTGTGCACTTGAAAACTGGGGAGTTTGGGCTTGCAAGAAAAATATGGAAGTCAGTGTTAAATGGAGATGTTGTCCAGTGCCATGTTGGGCAGGTGCCACGCTGAGCCTGGCAGCACTTCATGTGGGTGGAACCCATCAATCTACAGTCTTTTCTTTTACTTCATTACAGGAGAAACAGGGCTTGAGAAGACCTAATGTAGCCTGATGTGCCTATGCCAATTTAGACAGCGTAACATTTGGCATTATGAATTTGGTCAAGTCGTTATGAAAGCAAATATGGAAGGAAAAATTGCTCTTTGAGTGAACTGAACTTCCGCTGATAGTGAAAAAACAATGCATATGCATTTAATTCTATGTTGGCCAAATACAATGAGGCCAGTCTGTGGTTGTCTTGAATATCATGGAAAGTCACCGCCTATAGGAGTACTATGGTTACGTGAATTCTAAGGACTTGGTAGGTAACTGAAATGACCAACAGGGGAAGGACATTTCTTCTACCTACCCGTGGAAATTCAATTGATGTTTCTCAGATAAAGAATTGGAAAAGTACCAAAATATGACCCAAAAAAGAAAATTCAGCTGGAAATCCTCCAAATCCAGAGAATACCAATGTTATGTAACAACTGTTTTAGTCAAATGAGACTGTCATTTTAATTTCTTTCTTCTAAACTTGAAAAATATTACTTATATTTTTAGGGTTTACTAACTTCATGGTATATAATATTGAATTTTTAATGAAAAACTGAAATCTATATTCTAAATTAAAAGTACATCAGTCAAGTTGAGGCATCTCAACTGAAAGATTTATTAGGGTATCTTTTCCAACTCTTGTCCAATTCCTCTCCAATCTTGTCTTCTTCCACTGATTTATTTCTAAAACCTCCCCTTAATTTCAGGGGCATACTCTTTCTCTTATATTCTTAGTTAACTGAGCATATGTTCATTTTATTGTTTAATACTTCAATTTGTAGATTTGATTCATATGCATTTCATCTTATATTATTTTGGCAATGTCTCCTAACTTTTAAGTTCTTTCTATAACAAAACTCATTTAATTTCCTTTACTTTTGTTTTTGTCATTCTCTGGATCATCCCTAAATCTACTATGACTTTTGTGAGATGAAAAGTCTAGAAGCATAAAGTTGAATAACAATGCTCTTTTCCTTCACTTCCAACCTGTCATCCAATACAAAACAGAAAGAGAAAACAAAACATAACAAAAATGAAACACCAAAAAAAAAAATAGCTACCCTTCACAAACCACCCCTGTATTGTTCCAGATATCCTGTAAAAATTTGTGGGCACTCACAATGTCTACTTACTTACAAAAAGCTCATCTAGTATGAAAATGAGACAAAAAGTAAATGAAAAAATACAATGTGGTGAAAAAGTAAACATCAATAACACAAATCTAGAGAGTCTGAAATTTAGAGTCTGAAATTTAGAGAGTCTGAAAACAAATGTAAGTGCTTCAACTTCTTAATTTTCCTTAGTTCATTTCAAACTATCCAACTGTCATTCCATTTATGGTTTTTTTTCTGACACTGTTACTAATTCTTTATGTCAGAAACCACTAATATAACGACCCCATCATCTCCCTGACATAAACATTAAGACATAAAAGGGCAAAAAATCTTTAGTAACTGCCACACTTGATTAAAAGCACTGAATAAATGTCAGTGTTATAACCGGTCATCTGAGCTCATTATTGAAGCCCACCAGGTTTAGGACTCTGAGAGTGAACACCTTTCAGCATTAGTAAACCCATCAATACCCTGCTTCACTGCTCTGTTCTTCTCATGTTTTGCTAAAGCATTTTCTGACAAACTCAGAATACGTTCACATCCATAATCATTATATAGCTGCCGTCTTTGTATCTTCTTAGATTAACAAGGAACTACATAAACTATTTCATGCATTACAGAATGAGTGACATGGTAGTTGCAAGAAGGGTAACAAAAATGTTTCCATTTTAATCATAGCAAATGTATTTCAATTTACATTTCCAATGCATATGAGAACTTACTGTTGATCATCTTATGACTCTCTGGCTACCCACCAAATTTCATAGAAAATGGAGTTGTTCCAACTCTATAATTCTGCCTCTGCTCACCCTCTGGAATTCTGAATTTCCCTTGCCATAAGAAAATTAAATAATAATGACATCTCACTGGGAATGGTACCATAATTATTGGAGGTATTTGCTAAGCAAGTGTTTGCCAAATGAAACACCCAATTATTAAGATTTGCAGAATTCTGCTTGCAGAGATTCAACACCTGAAATAGGTGTTTGTGATTAGATTTGAGACTTGTCAAATATTCTGCTAAACCAAAAGGTCAATGAAATAAGAGTTAACTTAGCAAACAAATAGACTATTCTAATATAATTATGCCAATAGCATTTAGTTTTAATCAACGAGGAAATGAACAGAATAGAGAACAAATTTCAAAAAGTGTTTTTAAAAGCTTAGTACTAGAAATATAGATCTAGATTTAACCCTAATACATTAGAAACTAAAGTATCCATTATCAAATATAACAGAATTATGTTATGCTGCCATACAATATATTGAGTGATTCAAAAGATGGACATAATTGATATATACAAATTTATCTTCTCAGAATTAAAGGCAAAATAGTAAGTTTATGAAAATGAAAGCAGACAATACTAGAAGGACAATATACAAGAAGAGTAAGTCTTCGAATGTTGGAAAAGTTTCACAATTAAAAATTCAGTGGAGGGGCTGTGGATTTAGCTCATCGGTATAAGCACCTGCCTGGCAAATGTGTGGTCGTGAATTCGATCCCTGGTACGGATTAAAAAAAAAAAAAGAAGTAAAAATTTAATGGAATCAAGACAGAGCAAAGTTGTCTAGGCTTGCTGATAAAACTCAAGGTTTGAGTGAATGACCCTGACAGCCAACTCCTTCTTAAGAGGAGTCATGTAAGTATACAAGTCATGAAAACTACCATTAGAATAAAACTTTACGATATTAAATATACCACAAAAACCACGAGACTTAATGAAACAGTAACATTTGGACAATGTTTAGACAAACTGCCTAATGAAACCATCAAAAAATCAACAAATTTGCACTTATATTCATAAATAACCTTTGAAATTACAGTATTTAGGACCCTGTGCTCATGCCCCTGACTACTGAGCCCTGACCCCTGAAACTTGCTCAGAGAATCCCCCAGAACCACCATGACCACCTCTGTCTCGCTCACTTCCACTTCATGTGAGTCAGGCCCTGCCTGCTTAAAGGCCATTGCGCTCTGCCCTGCCTCAGACACACCTTACTGCCGGATCTGCCTGGAGCCAGGCCTTGCCTGGCTGCTTCATCCGCAACTCTAGGAGAATCCTGAAGATTTCGCCGCCTCGGTATCGGTCGCCACATTGCCCACGAGCTGGCACTAACTTCTCAGTCTTTGCTGCCTTCACCCCCAGTCAACCAAAATTACCACCCTGGGAGGCCTCAGTCAGCGTCCAGATCCTGCTGTAACTGGACTCCTCCCATGTCTACCTGTCCTTGCCTGAATACTGCGACTCCTTACATGTGGCCTTGAGTCACTTCAGGGGCTTCGTCCAGAGCTGGTCTCACCAGTAGGGGGAGCTCGCTGAGAAGCTCATGCGGTTGCAGAATCTGCGTGGTCAACCCTTCACAGCGTCACCAAGCCTGACCCTGACCGCGAGGACAGGCGTGGTAGCACCCAGGCTGCAGAGGGGCCCTTCCCCCTGGAGAACCCCCTCCGTCAGTCCCTCGCGCTGGGCCGCCCGGCGGCCAGAAAGAGCAACCCTCACCCGTGCCACTTCCTGCTGTGCCACTGCTCAGGTCCTCAGGGAGTCAGGCGAGTGCTTGGCCAGCCTGCTCAAGATGGCACCCCTGAGGCAGGCCTGGCCAACTACCTCTTTCGCAGACTCAGCCTGGAAGATGGTGACAAAGAGGACTTTGTGTGAACTGTCCCCAGGACCGCGGGGTCCTCCAGGAATCACCAGGCACACTTCCCAATCACCATGTTCGTTTCAGCTCTTTCCCTGGGACTTTGATTCCAATAAAGTTACTTGGTTCTTAATGAAAAAAAAATGTTTTTTTTCTTACGATTATTTGAATTTGAGAGATAAAGTTTATGCAGCAGATTGTTTTTACGAACATAAAACAAAACTGCCAGCCTACAATCTCTTCAGAATTCGAAGTGGAATCTAATTTCATTTCCTTCAACTTAGGCCATGTTAGTTATTCAGTTCTTAAAATGAAAGAGAGAGCGAGAGAGCGAGAGAGAGAGAGAGAGAGAGAAACAGAGAGAAACAGAGAGAGAGAGAAACACAGAGAGAGAGAAACAGAGAGAGAGAGAAACAGAGAGACAGAGAGAGAGAGAGAAACAGACAGAGAAACAGAGAGAAAAACAGAGAGAGAGAGACAGAGAGACAGAGAGAGAGAGAAACAGGCAGAGACAGAGAGAAACAGAGAGATGGAGAGAAAGGAAATAGGAACAACATTATTCAGGTTATTTGAATTCGAGAGTTTAGGTTGTGGCAGCAGATGTGTTTACAACATGACCAAGATAATATCTTCTACACCACAGTCTCTTCACAATTCTTAACCATTCCTCCATTGAAAAGAAGAATGTAATTTCTTTCCCTTCAACTAGACCTGTGTTAGTTACTTGAAAAGATAATATGCTAAAGTGGACATAATATTCTGGAATTTTGGAAACATTCATATTATGATATTATGACAGAAATTACCTCTCTTGATGTGAAAAGCTCAAATCACAGGACTGTTTGGTGATTCAGCTACTACCTAGCCTGACAGTTTTAGAATTTTCTAATTCATATTCATATTTTTCTTTTTCATGTCATAATATGTTAAACAATAAATGTGAAAGGAATGTTTTCAGACTTTTCTGTTCAAAATGGGATATGGAATACTGTCAATTGTATTACTATTTTAAACATTGTGATTTGCTTCAAAACCATTTTTAGTTTGTGAGACACTTTTAGCCTCCATTAGTGGTAGAATGTTTTCCTGGAAAATGTAGTAACAAAAAAGAACATAATAATAAGGCAATGATTGACATTTTCAATATGGATAATAAACTAGTATTTTCAAGAGTAATGAACTACTTACCATAATTTGATGGGTATGATTACTGTTCCTATGCAAGTAACATTGAAAATCTTTTTGACTTTGTTTATAACAACATTGATCACTTTTTCTGAGTATTAGTTCACACATATAAACACCCTATATACACATTTCCAGAATAGTGTACTTTATGTTCTCCTCAGGAGTCTATAATATATGGAGCAAGTGACCAGACATTGATTTCAACAGTAGATGTTAAACTTTACCTTCTTGATAAAAGAAAATAACACTTTATTTTAGCTTCATTCATTTTTTATAGTTTTTTTATTAATAGTAAGATTGAATATTTTCAGTATCTTGGTTATTTATATATCCTCAATGTGAGATTTTATGTTAAATATTAGCATTTACTAATTTCAAAAGTAATTTCCAATTTTTAAAGTTTGTCTATTTGAACATATTTTTTGAATTTATATAAGAAGGACAAATACAAAGAAAAGTTATAATTAGGATAATATATTTCTGTCACATATAGTGATTTCTGATGTACAACTTGTATACGTGGACACAGTCCTCAGAATTTCCTTTGTTTCCCGCTGCTTCCACTTAGAGTAGGCTACAGAGAATAGTCTGTCTCTGGAGAGCTGAAGATGAAACAGATAGAGACCATTTTGTAGTATTCAAACATCTCTCAGTTTTTCAGTCAAATGCAAATCTAAAAAAGTGCTCTGAAGAAATTTCCAAACATGATTAAATTTCTTATCAGTTTAAATTAATCAAAAAGAAGAATATTCTGGGTAGGCCTTACTTAAGTACTTGAAATCCCTTATCATTAGTTTACTATTTCAAAGGAATACAGTCCCTTCTCCAAGAAGTTTCAGCTCGTGTTTGGGTTCCTGTTTCCTTGCTGATTATCTGACTTACAGACTTTGGACTTGCTTCGTTAACCCCACAGTTCCATATGAAAAATCCTTTAAATAAATCTCATGTCTATAGCTACAGCATCTGTATTGTTAGCTCTTACTGAATCTGCTTGTCTAAGTGAGCTGTGATACAAAACTTGGTACTAGAGGTAGTTTCAGGAGAAAAGAATCTTAAAGATATCTTATGCTAATTAATTCTTGGTCTTTAGGAATTGGCGCTGATATTTGACTGGATTCAAAAGCAAAATTACCTTATTTTCAATGATAAAGATAAAAGAAATGTGCAAGTTACTTGAATTGTTGCTTTTGAACATCTTGAGTACATATAGGAGATGAGAAGCTTGATGAATATTTTCTACCTTAGAATATTTTGATCAGAGTAAGAAATATCGTGATGCTTGCAGGTTAGTTTGTATTGTGTTGGAAAAAGGGAGAGAAAATGATGATCTTAGGGCTTTAAATTCTCACCTCTAGTTCTGCTTAAATGACCTCATAACTTCTATAACTTCCCTGAGGCATAAGTAATGAACGTGGAGAAATGATCTAAATGATCATGACGGTTCAGTGTGATACATTACATCATTTATACATTTCTGGAGAGCTCCTTCACAGTCAGTTGACTGAGGAAGAAAGATTAAAATCTGGTTTTTATTTTTCTCTTTCCTCAATGTAGGCACCATATTAAAGCAAACAAACAGCTGTACTACTATGGTACCTCTCTGAGCCAGTTAGTGGTGAAGGATCATTCTCTTGGTGGGCAGAACTTCAATGTATATGTAATTTATCATTTCATTGGAAAGACTGTTGAGAAGTATAAATGAGTCTGTCTGGGCTACTATAAAAATAAAATAAACTAGATATCTTACAAACAAAAGTAGTTTATTTCTCATGGTTCTGAAGATGCAATTGGTGCTAGATTTGGTGTTTGATTAAAAACCCAGTCAAAGGATACCTTCTTTCTGTGTCCTCATAAGATGGAAGGGATAAATGGCTATTAGGGATATTTTAGAAGGCCACTAATCTCATTAATGAGGGATTTGTCCTCATGACCTAAGCATTTCCCAAAGTCCATCTCTTCTATTTCTTGGATTTAGGATTTGAACATAAAAATTTGGAGTTGGGATGTTGCACAAATATTCAGAATTGTTGCCAGTGATTTGGCTAGATGGTCAGGGACTGGGAAGCAATACAATTAAAATATTGGTGACAAGACAGTTGGGGGGAAAACAATTAGATATGTGAATAGACCTCTCTAAATAGACAAAAAACGTGAAGACATTTGTGTCTCATGTGTTTGCCACTGAATGATTTCAGTTTAAGAGGATTTAATTAATCAAGTGGATAGGATGATCTGCTTTGTGAATATTCATGAAGCACTTTCCGCATTAATTCCTGTCATTGTCAACTAACCTTATGTGTGAAGTGACCTTGTTGAAGGGACCCGAGTCATGCAGCATCTCAGTAAGAAACACCTGCACTTTCCAGAACCAGCCTGACCATGCACACTTTAGAGCGTCAAAGTGACAGCCACAGAAATTAACACTCAGCCCTGGATCTAGCACCATTTCTGAAGGTGATCAATTATGTTGCTAGCTCAGGTCAATTACATTGATCTTCCATCATGAACAAGGAAGTACTTTGTTCTTACTAAAATAGACATTTATTCCAGATAAAGATTTGTTTTTATGCCTGTGATGTTGCTGCCAAAATTGCCATCATGAACTTATCAAATGCTTCACTCACCGCCTTATTTCTTTGCTTCTCTGATTGATCCTACCTGAACCTGTGCATAATTTCTTTCTCAGTTATACTAATTCTCAAAGTTGCTACTTACTATAAGTTCATTTCTCAATTTTTAAATGATGTTGTTCAGATTAAGTAGATCTCTCTAAAATACTCCTACCACTGTTGAACTAATCAAGCATGGATTTGTTGTGGTTTCCCTGAGTATTCTCACCCTAAGAATAAGACATAATCAATTCAAAATGAAGATTCCCCCATACTTGCACCTTATATGCAAGTAAGGACTTGCAATATAACAAACTTGCAGTTTGTTGTTATTGTTACTCTCTGCTGCTCCCTAATACTCCTCGTGTACACCAGACAAGGGGATGAGTTCTTGATGCCTTTCCTAACTGTTAGTCCACAGAATGAGTTTTTATTAGAAAATAGAGACAGTGTAGGTATAATTGGTCAAGAGGAGGTCATCGTAGGGTAGGATGGTCTGTAATCCAGTATGACTAATGTCCTTATGTAAGGGAAACACAATAGTAAAATGAAGGAAAAATCAAGGTGCTGTTTTTATAAACTTAAAAAGTGGCAAATATGGCCAACAAGTGACAAACATGGACCAGGCTCTTTCTCATAATCTTTGTAAGAAACCAAATCTCTGAATATTTTGATCTTGGACTTCTAGCTTTCAGAAATGTGAAGATTTGATATTTAAATTGTCTGGTTTGTAGTACTTCATTACAGTAGTCCTAGGAAGTAAATACAGGCCTAAATAAGGAAGTAAATCTGACCTGTACTTTAAAGGTCTCAAGAAAAAAAAATCATAAAAGAACCTACAAACACTGTGATATTGAGTATTTGACATTCAGAGATCAAAGTATACAAGCTATATTTCTAAGCATCCATCTATTAGAACAACTCAGGCTTAAGAGTAGATCTCATGTATCTTGCATGTATCTTTGGAAGAAAAGTAACTGTCTAAATCCTACAAACATTTTGAGTTGGGAATAGATACTGTTTCTGTGGGCAAAATCACTGGAAACTGTAATTACTTAGAAAAAATAAAGATCTGTTGAATCCTTTCCCTCATATTGTATGAAGATAACAGATTTCAAACACTGTGTTTGTCATTTTCCTTTATGCTGTAATTTGCATTTCCAAGATACTGATTTAATAAAAACAATTAAAATACAAAATTAAGAATGTAAGTTAATTTTTAGTAGGCAGAGAAAAGAAAAAATAGCAAGTCATATATCACAATGTACAAAAATAAAAATATGCTTTATTAGTCATTCTTTACAATACTATAAGGAATATTTATAATATTATATTATTATGTGTATAATACTTTTAATTTGAAATTCATTTTTTCATCTGGCATCAATTTTTAAACATTGTGGAAAATATTGCAATGATTAAATCTTTTTCTATCAGAGTTAAACCATTTTAAATCTATGAGAGTTAAAATAATTTCACTTTGTTAATTAATAAATGATAATGTCATTTTGTGTTGGAATTGTAATATTTAAAGAAATTTATCAGTTTCATATATACATTATAAGGTCTCTGGACTTCAGAGTTTTACTTTTCAATAACAAGTCTTAAATACATTTTAAAATCAACAATATTTATTAATTCATTTTATCTCACTATCTTCTCTAGTGTCATATTATGAATTTTGTATTATGAAAAATGAAACTGCCTTTCATTAAACAAGATTCATTAATAATGAAATTTCTGTTCTTCCTAACAAGGAAATATGAAAGTTTTTGGAACTGTGAGAACACAAATAATTCATTACAGTGAAGCTGGTCTCTTGTCTGGATAAATAACAGTATTTGTTATTCATTTTATTTTCCTTTTTTGTGTGTGGTCTTATTTGGAAGTTATTCCTTCTACTGTCATTTTATCATGTATATATAGATGGCAATTGTTATATTTCTCCTTCAAAATTTCTACCATCTAAATTTTAGTTTCTCTTGTTAATAAAACTTTTGGATACTTTCATTTTCTTTCAATCTTCTTTCTTTTAGTTTCCTTTTTTGATGACTTTTACTAGCACAACTATTTTTCTATAATGAAAATTCTAGAGGAACATATGTAGATATTTGTTTTTATTCTCAACTTAGTTACAATAAAAAAATGCATTTCTCAGTTTCTCTGTGTGGTTCAGGGTTCATAAGAACAAATTAAATTAGACAAAGTTCAAGACACAAAACGAAGCATCAATCACTTGACTTTGAAGTTTAAATTTTTCAGAAGAAAGGTGTAAAACTATAGACAAGTTTTGCCTTTAACACGCACTGCTTTGAACCCAGCATTCCTTCAAGACTGTGGGCCCTGTTGATAAAGCCCAAGCCTATTGCCCTACAGTCCACTGTGAACACAAAGCAACGCTAAACACACGGAACCAGCACTCTTTCATGATACTCTACACCAGCTCTCTTCAGAATTCTCTTAAAGCAGCAATCTGTGCTTCAACTTCAGATTTATTGACTGTGCCACAACTGGCAAGTAACTTTTTCTAATTGCTTGATTTGCATTGTTTGTGGATTGTTATTTTGCTGCATGTCTAAAAATTATGCAAGTTCTAAGTCCTATAATAAATCTCCAGTTGTATAAAGTGCATAACGGTTCTTCTTTCCTAATTACCTTGTTTAAATGTACTGATAAGCAAAATTAATCAGAAGTTATCACACACATAAAACCAGGTCAAATATATCTTAAAATCCCTCATTCCCGAACTCATTAAATCCCTTTAAAATCAGGTTCATCTTATGGTACATATCTTGATTTATAGGTAAATACGTGTAGGACCTTTGCCTTTGTGGAGTCAGGTTTTACTGACATTTTCACATGTCATTTCATTAGCAAATTTTAGACTTTATCAAGATGAAATAGATCAGATGTGCTAAGACATGATCCATATGTAGGATGCAAAAATCACGTGGAAAGTTTGCGTGTATACAAATGTAGTCATTTTTAGCACTGATACTGGCTTGTGCTCTTTAAACAGCAAAGTGTTAATAAATTCTATTTCATGATTCTCGAATAAAATTCTGGCATCCAGACATATTTATAATTGAGAATGTTCTTGTTAAGAAAGAACATTTTATTAACTGATTCATTGGATCAGGATTTCTGTTTTACTATTCTATACAGCTTATCAGTTAAGGAATTTTCCACATAGTCATTTTTGTTTATTTTCTTTCAAATGTTATTTCTCTTTCTCTGTCTACATAGGTCTGCAACAGATGCCATATAACCCCTTATTTTTCTATGCCACCTCTGGCCCTTCATTTCTCTGCCACAAATTCATGTGAATCAGCATTGGGGGCATTCTTTTAAAATTACACCAGTGATAGCAAACCAAGCAATGCTTAACTAGTTGTAGAAGTAACTGTGAATGTCTCTAAATATAAGGCACAAAACTAATTTTTTTACCACCTTATAATTAGCTACAATGCTCTTAAATGCCCCTAAATAATATCACCTGCATAAAATATTTCCTATTAGTTGATGTTTTATATCAAATATAGGGAATCATTATGGCACTCTTACATAGACTTTAAGAATGAAACTTCTTTATAATCATTATCCTATTAGAATAAAATTTTCATAATATACTCTTCATTAAATGTACCATCTTTTAAGGTTTCAGATTTCATGTAGAGTTTCAACTGTTACTCCTTACATTCTATAGATGCCAGATCTCCACCCTCATCCCTGAATGAATATTATCATTTTCTAAGTCTGATTAGTAAGACCTGCCACAATAGCAACACCCCATAGGAAGAGTCAGTATTGTTTTGAATTTACTGCTAAGGTAATTACTTCTTTCTAGTTTTTTGGTGTCCAGTGGTTTTATTATCTTGTGAGATTAATAAAACATTTAAATAATTTATACAATTCTTTTTGTTGGTTGTCAGATTTTTAAAGTTGTTCTAGAGAATTTCCAGGGTATGCAGGCCGCCATGTCTTCTAAATAGTCAGTGAGCAATAATTTAAAGATATAGCACATGCGTTACTCAGCTGGATACAGATAGCACTATATAACATTTTGTACTATCATGGCTACCAGGAAGTTAATGCTTCCTAGAGTACTGTGTACAAAACAGAACACCAATAAATGTATACTGGAAAGTGTTGAAGAACAGAAAGAACAGTAAATTAAATGATAGAGACGAGAGTTAAATGCATTTTTGTACAGTTAAGAATGTTCTTGTTACTAATTTAATGTGCCCTGGGAATTACACATCTAAAAGGGAAAAAGAATGATGATCAGAAGTGATGGCCTGAATCAGCCACTGAATTGTCACAATGGAAGTTGTTTTTATCACAAAGTAAATAAGTATTGCCAACTTGCATATAAAGAAGGATAGCTGGAGAGCAATGGTTTTCCCATTGTGTTACAGAAATTGTGAGAGAAGAACTCAGGCTCTAAGAAATATGTGCATAAGAAATCTGTTGCATAAACCCTTTACTCAGGTTTCCCCTGAAATAGGAATTTAATCTCTGCACAACCTCACTTCTCTCTATATAGAACAGTAAGGTAACCTGTTTTAAATCTCCCAAGGCTATTTTGTGATCAGACAAACCAAATTCATCAAATTCAACCAATAGTTTGCAAAATAAATATTTTCAAATTGAGATTTTAAAAAATTACTCTCTTTTATACCTTGTCTTGCAGCATCAGTCGTAAGTTTCAGATTCTAATGTACCCATCTTAAGTTAGCCACACTGTTTTTCTGCTTGTGCCTTGAAAAATAATTATTGGAAATCTTTCTTCAACATTTTTTCTTATGAAGTTAAACACAAATACACCATACACCTAGCAATCCTAGTTAATTACTCAAAATAAATGAAAACATATTTTCTGTACTGGTCTGCATTCCACTGCTGTGAAAAAATATCTGATACCTGTAGTTTAAAGGAAGAGAGGCTATTCTGAATCATGGTTCAAAGGTTTTAGTTCACGTTCAGCAGGCTCCAAGGCAGAAACTTCTGGTGGGAGGATTTGGTGACATAAAGCTCCACAACTCATGGCATCCGGAAGGCAGAGAACATGGGAAGACCTGAAGTGTAAGGGCCTAGAAACCAGACAAGTCTCTAAGGTTATTGCTCACATGATGCACTCAGACATAAGAAGTGTGCATACTAATACATAGATATCTCTCAAATCAATCAAGTTGTCATTCAAGATTAACTGTGACATATTTCTACAAAACTACTTGTACAACAATGTTCTAGCAGCCTTACTAATAACACTCAGAAAAGAGGCATCAGATAAATATCAATCAGAAAATTAATAAATAAAACATAATAGTCATCACTACTAAATGATTATTATTAAAAATTAATGAACTAAAAACCAGATATAATGCCATATAGCTATAGTACCAGCACTTTGGGAGGCTGAGGAAGAAGAATCATGAGTTTTAATTCAATCTGTTCAATTTAAAGAGACTTGGTATAATTCTGAGTTTAAGTGCTCACATCCTTTCATAATGGACCAATTGGATTTCCACAAGGGCAATGATTCAGTTAATCTTGATAAACCATGACCAATAAAAAGATTTTCAACTTAAACAGAAGGAAAGAAGGAAGGAAGGAAGGAAGGAAGGAAGGAAGGAAGGAAGGAAGGGAGGGAGGGAAAAGGAAAAGGATCTCAAATAACTATTTTCCCAAAAGTTGCAGTTGTAGAATGTACAGCATTTACAAAATTCAGACATGCTTCAAATGAGGGATAACAAGTGATTATGAATTCCCCTGTCACCAATAATGCATGTTGTTATCCGAAAATTTTGAAATCAAAAGCATTGAAATAATAAGTACAGGCTTTAATCTGTGCTAGTTATGTATGGTTTGTAACTCCAGTGCTTGAAAATTATTCCTACATCATCTGCTCTAATTTTTTTTAAATAATTCCATTTGACTTTTCCTTCTATTCTGAATTTTTTTCAAGCTCTAATTAGAAACTTCAAAAGGAAAGTTTTTATTATTTGAATTATATGTGTATCATATTTGAACCAATGTTTTTCAAATAGATCTAACAGCTTATTTCAACAAAAAGAGGTTAGGTGGTAAAAAAGATTGTTTTGGTGAGGTAAGGCAAATGAAATGCAAATTAGTGTTTCTTTTTAAAAACTCATGAAAACAATCTTCAACAGGTATTATTTGCTTCAGTTTTAATCTTTGTCAAGTCTGTTCACTGATTTCAAAAGAAATGTTCAAGAATACAGTATTAGACAAACCATATGTGAAATGTGCAATCTAATATCATCATGAGAAGAATGATAGGCAAAAATTACTAAAAAGTCACAGAATCTTGTCTTCTTGATTTTCATAATTACTGTAGACTATAATTTAGGTGTAAAGTTTCCAGCTTAGTTAAGATTTTAAAAGCAATTAAATAAGTATCACTTTTTTAGGTAAAAGATGATAACATTCAAATTTTAGCCATCAGTAATGACATCTACCTATCTTCAGGTTAAGGATACTTCTTAAAAAATTATTTTCTTCACAATGATGAAGAAATCATTCTTCATCTGAAAGAATGATTTTGAGATTTTTGCGAACCAGCCAAGCAGGGAAATGGATTCCCTAAGCATTGAGGCTTAGCAGTTTGAAAACAAATACAGACTTTAATTGTAGTTCAAATAACGCTAATAGAAGGTATTATTACAATGATTATTGTAACTGCATAGTCATGTATTTCTTTAAATAATGTTAGATAATACCAATCCAAAGATTTATGGTTACTTCAGAGTTTCATCTGAAAATAACTTTACAGTTTTTAAATAGACAAAAGGAAGTATTCAAAGTAAACTATGCAGGGGTTTGGGGTTTTTTTTTTTTTTTTTTTTTTTTTTGCTTTTTTGGACTGGGAACAGAACTCACAACCTCGCGCTTACAAAGGAGGTGCTCATACCACTAAGCTAAATCTCTCGTCCCTCAAAGTAAATTATGCAAGTTATTCAAATTAAACTAAAAAATTCTGGAGCCTCAGTTTCACCATCTGACATGCAAATGTGTTCACTCTCAGCACTACTAGATTGAGTCTGAGATATATGATTAAGGAATAAATACTCTTCACATAGGAAATGGAAGTTCGAGCTACTAATTTTGCCTTTCTAAAATCAGCAGATGAATTCTAAAGATATGAAGTGAAACAATATTTTGCAGCAGCTAATAAGAAGGCAAATAAAGAATTTTAAGTAAGCTTTAATCATGCACACTCTGACTTGCTGTGTAACAGGGGGCCACTGGAGCCTCACTTATTTCAAGATTTAACGTGGCCCTACATACATTTGCTTCACCAAGGACTGTGGAATAAAAATGGGCATAGTAAATTTTCACTTCTTTATGGTTTTAAATTGGTGAGGTATTTCCTTGGGGAATAAAATATAACTGAAAGCTTCCAGCTTTCTGGAATTTGAGTGGTTGAGTTCTGTTGAAAGAGAACATAATACTCACTATCTACCAAAAATAATCCCCACGTCTTAGGGGCCAGTATGATACAAGTTTGTCTGTCATTCACCTCACAGTCCAATTTCAGTATGTGGCACTTTGGCAAGTACAGCTGTGCTATGTGGAGAACTTTTTTCCCAGCCACAGTCAATGGAAAGATAGGGTGGCACCGCTGGTCATAGCACAGATACATGGCCCTAACCTGCCTGGATGGGAGGTATCCTGTGTTTCCATAGAAGCAACAGTTTTAATGTTGTATGTTGATTGCCCACTGTCTTTGTTTAATAAACCAGATCTAAATCAATTTTGAAGTCCCTAATGCAGTACAAAATATGTGAGGAATTTATGAACGTGAATGTTGCTGTTAAGGCATATGTAATGAGACTAACTTCCCACATGGACGTCACATTTTAGACAATACTGACCATACTGAGGTAGAAATCAGTGCTATAAGCCTGCATATATATATGACAGAGGTAGAAATAATGATGAAAGTAAGTCAGCAAACAATAAGAACTGTTAAGAATTTATTTTCTTTCTCTAGCATGTCATTTATACTTGGATTGATTATTATTAAAACAACTTCTCTGCAGAAAGAAATTGGCAACACTACACTGAGTATAGTAAACATGAACATATTATGTGTATGTTCTAGTATTGTTTCCACCAAAATTGTTGGCTTGTTATGAGTGCCTGTGTGATCTCTGCATACCCAAAATAGCACAAAGTATGGCACAGGAGTTAGGAACATTGACTACAGAACATTCATGCTAGCATATATCAAATCATAGAAGAATTTCAAAAAGAGCAACAACACAAAGAAAACTAATGTGAATGTACTCTCCAAAGAATGTCTGGTTCTAAAAGGAAAACAATGAAACAGCTACTCATTGTGATATAAGATATCAAAATACAGTTAGTGGTCATGGAATTTGGCCAACTCTCATAGCCTATCTCTGTGAAATTGATCATAATCTATCCTTGTAATCCACTTTTTCCTAGATCACATTTTTTTTACATTACAAATTACTTTCAGCTATGCATTTCATCCTTGTATCATTTCAAATACTGGATGTATACATTGTATAAAGACTTTGAGAGCGCTAATTCATTTGATACATTTTTCAAGTTTAATTGTAATAAAAGTCCATTGAAACAGCATTGACTCTTTCAGTAGTAAGCATTGCATTATAATATAAAAGTATTGAAATATCCTTGGTGAATGAAACTATGTACTTTTTGAACATATGCATTCATGAAGGACAAGGCTATTTCAGTTCTCTAGGTGAATGCAATATAGTGATGACCCATCCTAGGTTTTGATTGATCTCATCTACAGACTTAGGTTATCTGTCATAGTTATAAGTGGACAGTACACAATTAATAATGATAATGGCTTGTGTTTATATGTTTGTATTTGCTTATCTGTTTCTTTATAAATATAGTTCATTTTCTCATAATTATTATAATTATCATACCTATATGATTATTGTTAGTAAATCTGTGTTTTATGCTTGCAAAAATACTTATGTTGTTATTGCCTTTTTATTGTGTAAAATGGACTATAATGTGGTTTCTATAAATCTCTTTTACAATAAATCTCTTTTACAATAAAAATAAATATGCTGAAATAGTTTTACCGCAAATATGTTTTCAGAATTTTTTTTATGATTTTAAACTGTAGGTATTTTGATCTTCTGGAATTTTAATATTCAGAATGAGAGCATTTGGCATTATATCTATTTTACTATGGCTCAAACCCAAGCACTCTATAGGAGATTGTTGAGTGAATTTGATTCTTTAAAACCCATTTAATATTACACCATTAAATATTAAGCCGATTTAATAGTACACATATATGAGTGGTACAAGTGATTTAGGAGAGTTATTCTCCTTTGTCCTTTAAACTTGGCAACATGAAATACCAGCAGATTGTCATTGGATAGTCTAAGAAATATCAGAAAATAGACTGATATTCATGAGATACATATAGAAAACTCAATCATTAGGTTAAAAAGTTAAATTTCTTATGTGAACTTGAATATTCTTCTTGACAAATGACAAAAAAAAAAGACTTGAGAATAAAGTCTGAGAAAGCCAAATGTTCCAAAAAGAATATTCCCATGATAGAGATGTTAAAGGAAAATAGAAACCAATGTATTCACCCAAGTTTATCCAACTCACAACTTGCTATTTAAATAAGATTTTAAATTTCTAAACTGTTTTAGTAAGTGTTGAGACTTTAAAATTCCAGAACTCTTTTTCTGATCTAGGAGGTAAATACGTTAGAAATTGTTATTTCAGTCTCACAACAAGAAAAAAGCTTGAAAAGATTGGAAATCAACAATTCTTAAATTTGTCAGAGATGATAAGACAAGACATTCTCTCAAAATTGAAGTTACAGAGAAGTATACAGAGAAAAACAGTGAAATGTGGGAAATTTAAAGAAAAAGAGTAATATGATATTTACAAGAGGTTGGGAGGTGAGTGAGCAGGTAAAGGAGAAAAGAAAAGTTCTGATTTCAAGTTAATGTAAAGGTTCAGTTTCAGCAAAAATAAACAGTAAGAATAAACTACAGAGATCTGTTGGAGGAAATAGTGACTATAATAATGTGTTATATATTTCAAAATTACTACAAGGTTGCATTTTAAGTGTTTCACTCTTTTTTTTTTTAATGATCTTGTACTATTTTTGTCTTGTTTGAATTCATTGTGTGTGAAGATGTGGACAACTATTTTGAAGAAAATGAGACATTATGGTATCCACTGTTGATTTCCTTTTGTCTTGTTTTGAAATCCTGTGTTGCCTGCATTATTTTGTTCTGACCTGCATTGTTTTGTTTTGTTTTATTCTCTTTTAAAAAAGAATAAAATCTGTTTAGTATAATTAGAAAACAAAAAAAAATGTTTTCATCACAAAATGTATGAGAGGAGGTGGTTTTATTAAGTAGCCTGATTCACTGTTTCATATTGCAAACATATATCAAAATATATACCATAAATAGTTGCAATTATTATTTTTCAATTAAAAATATCAGAAATGATTTTAAAATACATTCATCTAATAATAAGGTATCAAAATACATGAGGGCAAAACAGATGTCAAGGAAAATTAAATGAATTCACAATTATAGTTGGAGACTTGGTTATTGATAAAAATTTGTATGACAACTTTTTGCATCTGTTGTAATTAATATATTTTTAGTTATATTAAAGTTATTTGACAAGAATATGTCAGATTTTCTTAATGTATTTTATAAATTATATTTTACATTTAAATCTATTATCTATTTTGTATTAATTTTTTATCCTGCAAAAGGTATGTACTGTGTTTCATTTCTGCACAGGGACATTTCTAACACTATTTTTTGAAAAAAAATAAAAACCTCTTTTCTGCATTTATCTGGTATCTACATCTTTGTTTAAAATCAATTGACTAAGTAAAGTGTGAGTCTATCTCTGGATTCTCTGTTCATCTCATTAATCTATCTGGATATTCTTTCTTAATATAGAGTGTAGAGTAGCTATATAGTAAACGTTAAAATTGGGTAGTGTGGGCCCTAATTTTTTTCAAAATTACTATGGCTGTTTTAATCAATATGAAAATGTTATAGTATACTTTGCAGAGTCATCTTGTGATTTTTGTAGTTTGTGTGATTTATATCTCTAATTTGGAAATGACATTCTAAATATAATGTGTTTATATTATATTTCATAAACATGGAATATCTTTTCAGTTGTAAGGGGTTTATTTGCTTCTGTTACAAGAGTTTTTGTGGGTTTTGTTGAATTTACAATGCTATATTTAATATTGATGATTTAATTTTTAGTTCTATTGTAAATGTTATTTTTAGTTTCAACTTAAAGTTATTTACTGTTAATTTATAAATCTACAATTGATTTTTGTGTGATATTCACGTTATTTTTATCTTGTGACATCTTTAAGCTCACTCACTGATCTAATATCTTTTCCGGGATTCATTTATATTATCTATGAAAGCAATAATGTTTTCTCAAAATGGAGTTAGAATTTTCATCTCTCTGAACTCAATGGTCTTACTTTTTTTTCTTGCCATGTTGCAATGGTTCTTACAACCATATACTGATGGTTATGAGATTTACAGATAACAGTCTTACTTTGTTCCTAAATATTCAGTTTGCAATGATGTTTGATATTAGCAATAGATATTTTGTAGAAATAAAAAAAACCTCAGTCAATAAAGAAATCCCTTTGTATGCCTAATTTACTGAAGTTTCCTTAATAATAATACTAACTTTTAACAAATGCTTTTCCCATAATATGATGATTTCATTGTTGACTAATATAGAAAATTACTATGCATACGATTCAAATATTGAATAAGCCATACATATCTGAAACAAACCCTACTTATGATTTATGTAAGTCATACATCATGTAGTTAATATTGTAATACATATTGAGTTAGTAGGCCTTTAATGTATTACACTATTTTGGCTACAAGTTAGGCTCTGGTTAATATTTGTTGTAGCTGTAGTATTCAAAGGCTGTGAGTTCTTCTAGTGGGTTTAATTTCCACTGTTTTTGGGAGGGATATCTTTTGAATTATTCCTCAGAGAGTGTGTGCCTAGAAACTACTTTACCTGCAAAGTAGTAATTATTCCTGGGGGTTTCTGTTAGTATGAAGGGAAGTATTCTCTAGTTTAAATCAATATCAATCTTGCTGTGGGCCTGCCTTGGCTCTATGGTCTTCAGAATTGTTTTTATTCTTTCTCTGTGAGTAAAGAATTTTCCATATTCTGTTGTCTTTCCTTGATTACCAACTCTTTATTATTTTTACATTCTTTCTTTATGATTGACATCTTCTCTCTTTTACTATTTTACTTTTTCTTTCTTTTTGCTTGAAACCCTCTCTCTTACTGACTATGGACAGTTTATTTGCATTTTTCTTTAAGATTGGAAATCAAATGTGGGCAGAAAGAAATTAGTGTGTTTTTTCCATATAGGGAAATGAAATATTTTCATCCCATGCATTTGTTCTCCCTGAAGACAAAATCATTGTAAGATGAAAGAGTATGGTTAGAAAATTATTCCCTCCTGTTGCCAGGTATTTATGGAAATCTGGGCACTTATTTTGATAATGTGACAAGCTGTCTGTATGACTTTTTTTGACTGTTGGCATCAAGAGCATTATCTCTCATTTCACTCCTCCCTCAGCTTCCTGTAACTTGTTATAAAATTATTATTCAGGGGCTCCTAACTGCCTCCGTTACTATATAAACCAGTAAGTGTCCAGTGGTTTATGCTCCAAGTCAGCAATATGAGGCTCTGGCTCTCTGACTGAATTCACTTTTCCACATTTAAGAGTTGCAGTGTGTCTTGTACCCTCAGATCTCAAATTGATTCCAGGAAATCATTAAGTCTCGATCTAGGCATCTCTTTCTTGATACAATGATAAAGAGTAATTATTTCAAAGTTCTTGTCATGTTAGAACTGAAACAGAAAGTCTAATAAGTTTCAGAAGAGGCACTCTGTCATTGTTGGAGAGGTTTTTTTTTATTTAAAGAGAAAAATAAAGCAAAACAGAAAAAAGGGTAGAAGTAATACAAAATTTCAAAAAAATTAATGCTAAGAAATCACTAGTTGATAAATTACATATTTTCATCTTAGAAATAGTTGTTCAAGTCACAAAATTAAAGCATAGAAAGTGAACAGACAATGAGAGTGCAAACCGTTCTGTTCAATGATCCAACAAAAACTTAGTAGTATGATTATCTATCTTACACTCTTAAACATACATGCAGTTATATCCTTTAGAGCTCATTCCTTCCCTTTCTTTTTTACAATAGCTATTACACATTTTGGATCTTATTACTCGTACAGTTCTTATTAATTTTTATACCAGAAAGACAATGTGATATTTATAAATATGATTCTTATTTACTTCACTTATGAAGATAGTCTCAAGTTGCCTCCATTTACCTATAAAGGCCTCAAGATCATCCTTTTAATAGCTGAGTAATATTCCATTGTATAAAAATACCACATTTCTTTCATCCACTCTGTGGCTGATGGGCAGTTTGGTTTTTCTAAGATTTAGCTATTACAAATTGTGCTTCTATAAACATGGGTGCACATATATTACTATGACATGACCTTTTCAGTTTTTCTGGGAAAATACCCAGGAAAGAATAGCTGGATTGAATGGAATTTACAATCCTAGTCTTCTAAGGAATCTGCATACTGATTTTCATAGTCACTGGACCAGTCTACACTCCCACCAACAGTGGAGAAATGTACCTTTATCCCCACAGCCTTGCCAACATTTGTTATCAATCAATTGATTATGAATCAGTTGATTTCTTGATGGCAGCTATTCTTTGTGGAGTGAGATGAAATCCCAATGCTGTTTTAATTTGCACTTCTCAAATGACCAGTGATGGTTAACATTTCTTCATGTATTTATTTGCTATTTGTATATCTTCTTCTGAGAACTGTGTGTTCATCTCAAATGCCCATTTTTGGAGAAGGTATTTGAATTTGGGGGGCTTGATGTTTTTTAATTCTTTATATATTCTGGATACAAGTGCTTTGCTGAGGGGTTGCTAGTTAAATTATTTTCCATTCTGTGGGTTTTCTTTTCACTCTGTTGATGGTTTCAGTTGAAGTGTAAAACATGTTAATAATATGAGGTCCCAGTTGTTAATTCTTTCAAGTGTTTCCCATGCAGTTTGCCTTTTGTTTGTAAATTCTATACCTACCCCTATGTCTCCAAAACTTCTACCTACATTGTCTTCCTGTAGATTTAGTGTCTCTGTTTTAATATTTAAATATTGATCCATTTTGATTTGAGTTTAGTGTGTGGTGATAGGCATGGGTCTAGTTTCAGTCTTCAGCATGTGGAGAGCCAATTTTTCCCACATCATTTATTAATGAACATGTTTAGCCCCTTTGCCAAATATCAGGTGGTTGAGTATCTTTGGAGTGGTGTTTACATCTTCTAATCTGTTCCATTCATCCTCAGGTCTATTTCTTTGCAAGTACCATGCTGATTTTATCACAGTAGCTTTGTAGTATACTTTCAAATCAGAACTTGAGATACCTCCTGTCTAGCCTTTGTTGCCCAGAATTGCCTTTGATACTCTCATTTTCTTCTGTTTCCAAATGAATTTTAGGAATGTTTTCTCTGGATCTGTAAGGTATGTTAATTGTATTTTGATTGGTATTGCATTAAACCTGTATAACAGTTTTGAGAGTATGACCATTTTCACAATGTTGGTTCTTCCTAGCCAAGAGTAAGGAATATCCTTCCATTTTCTAATACCCTCTTCTATCTTCTTTTTTAGAGTAGTGTAATTTTCAGCATATAGGTCTTTTACATTCCTGGTTAGGTTAATTCCTAAGTATCTCATTTTTTTAGATGCATTGTGAAAGGTGATATTTCCATAATTTCTCTCTCAATGAGCTTTTGTTTGTGTACAGGATTGCTATTGATTTTTGAGCGTTGACTTTTTAGCCAGCTACACTACTGAATTTGTTTGTTACCTCTACTTGTTTTTTAATGGAGTTTTGTGAGTCTTCTATATAGAGTATCATGTAGTTTGCAAATAGTGACAATTTAACTTCTTCCTTTCCTATCTTTATTCCTTTTATTTCTCTCTCTTGTCTGATTGCTCTGACCAATATTTCCAAAACTATATTGAATAGAAGTAGTAATAGTGGACATCCTTGTCTTGTTCCTGATTTTAAAGTGAAAGCTTTCAGTTTTCATCCATTTAGTATAATGTTGTCTGTTGGTTTGTCAGAGATGGTATTTATGAGATTGATGTAGATACCATGTATTCCGAGTTTCTGAAGAGTTTTTATCATGAATAAGTGTTGGACTTTATCAAAGTCTTTTCCTGTGTCTATTGAGATGACTGTGTGGTTTTTGTTTATGGTTCTGTTGTTGTGCTGTATTACATTTATTGATTTGTATATGTTAAACCATCCCTGCATTCCTGGAATGAATCCCACTTGGGTGTGATGTATAGTCTTTTTGATGATTTGTTGCATTCTATTTGCCAGTATTTTACTGAGAATCTTTGCACCAATATTCATTAGTGAGTATGGCCTATAGTTCTCCTTTTTGGTTAGGTCTTTCTCTGGTTTTGGTATGAGAGTGATACTTGCCTCCAGGAATGATTTAGGGAATGATTTCAATTTCACTGAAGAGTTTAAGGAGTATTGGCCTCAAATCTTCTCTAAATTTTTTGTAGAATTCAGCTGTGAATCCATTAGAAACTGGGCTTTTCTTTGTTGGCAAGTTTTTTTATTATATTTTCAATTTTAATAGCTGACATTGGGGTGTTCAAAATTGCTGTATCTTTTTGATTGATGTTTGGAGTTTATATGTTCCTAGAAATCTGTCCATTTCCTCTGTGTTTTCCATCTTATGTGAGTAGAGGTTTTCAAGGTAGGTATTCATGATCTTTTGAATCTCCATGGGATCTGTAATAATTTCCTTCTTTTCAGTCCTTATTGTATGAATTTGGGTTTTTTCTTTCTTTTTATTAATAAGGTTAGCCAGAGTTTTATCAATTTTCTTTATTCTCTCAATAAAACAGCTTTTAGATTCATTAATTCTTGGTAATTTTTTTCACTTTCAATTGCATTGATTTCTGCTCTAATCTTTACAATTTCCTCTCTTCCATGAACTTTGGGTTTAACTTGGTCTTCTTTTTCTTGAAGCTTGAGATGTAGCATTAGGTTGTTTATTTCTGCTTGCTCTGTTTTCTTGATATGAGAATTTATTGCTATATATTTCCTTCTTAAGACTGCTTTCATTGCATCCCACAGATTACATTAACTTGTATGTATTGTCTTATTTCTTCTTTTATTTATTTATTTATTTATTTATTTATTTATTGGTACTGGGGTTTGAAATCATGACCTCACACTTGCAAAGCAGGTGCTTATGCCACTGAGCTAAATCCCCAGCATTAATTCCCCTTTAATTTCATCTGTAACCCACTGTTTGTTTGGCAGGTTGCTTTTTAATTGCCATGTATTTATGCAGGTTTGCAAATGTTTTTGCCATTCATTTCCAATTGCAGTGCACTATGGTCAGATAATATGCATGGGATAATTTCAATACCTTTACATTTACTTAAGAATGTTTTATGGGTTATTATATGGTCTATTTTGGGGAATGTTCCATGCTCAGCTGAGAAGAATGTATATTCTGATGTAGTTGGGTGCAATACTCTGTAAACATCTACTAAGTCCATTTGTTCACAGGTATGATTCAGTTCTATTATTTCTTTGCTGACTTTTGTTTAGCTGATCTATCTCTTTGTGAAAATGGGTATTAAGGTCTCATAATTGTGTTCTTGCATATTTGGTTTTTCATGTCTATTAGTATTTGCCTTATATAGTTGTGTGCTCCTGTATTTGGAGCATATATATTTATAATTGTTAGTTCTTCCTCTTCCTATAATTGTTAGTTAGTTAGTTCTTCCTCTGAGTTTTTCCACTAAAAATTATGCAGTGGCCTTCTTTATCTATTTTAATTATTTTAGGCTTGATTTCACATTGTCTGCAAATATAATAGTTACCCCTGCTTTTTTCTGGGTTCCTGTTGCATGGAATATTGTTTTCCATCCTTTGACTTTTAATGTATTAATTTCCTTTTGAGTCAGATGTGTTTCTTGTATACAATGTATTGTGGGGTCCTGTTTCTTGATCCATTCTGTCAACTTATTTCTTTTGATAGGTGAATTGCGTCCATTTACATTTATGAATATCACCAATATGTACTTGTTCAACTTTGCCATGTTATGTTCCAGTTGTTTGTTTTCTGCTTTTCCCCTTGTTTAATTGCTTGTCCTGCCTGGTCATTTCTTTCTGTTGTTCTTCAGGAGATTGTAGTCATTTTTATCTCTATCTAGTATGTCTTTCAACACTCTTTCTAGGGTTGGTTTGGTGGAAGTAACTTTATTCAGTTGTTCTTTGTCATAGAAGTATCTTGTTTCTCCATTAAAATTCAATGAAAGTTTTGCTGGGTACATCAATCTGGGTTGAAAGCTGTTTTCTTTCATGGCTTGAAATACCCCACTTCAAGCTCATCTTGACTTGAGGGTTTGTGCAGAAAAGTCTTCCATGATTCCAGTGGGTTTTCCTTGAAAGGTGAGTTGTGTCTTTTCTCTACCATTTTTTAGTATTCTGTTGTTATGTTGTATGTCTGAGATCTTAATTATTATATGCTTCTGTATAGATTTATGCTGGTTGTGACTGTGTTCCATTCTGTATGCCTCACTTATCTGCATATCAGATTTTTTTCCCCATGTTTGGGAAATTTTGTGTTATTACTTCTGTGAATAGTTTACCTATGTAATTTGCATTGACTCCTGCATTTTCACTGATGCTTATTAGTATTATATTGTTTCTCTTGGCATCATCTTGAAGCTTCTGGGTTGTCATTTCATGCTGCTTTGCCATTTTTAAGAGTTCTATCTTTCATGTTCACTAATTGCGATCCTGTCCTCAAGGTCTGAAATTCTCTCCTCAGACTCATTTAAACAGCTTTGCCATCTTTCAATAGAATTTTTTGTTTCTTGGATGTCTCTTTGTTTTATGGATTTTGCTTGCTTTCTTTTTCATTCAAGGTTTCAATCAGTTTCCCATGTTCTTGTACTTTCTTTTATCTATTTCTTCTCTAGCTTTGCTTAGCAATTCCTTTACTAAGGCTGTTATTTATGTCTTTAAATGGGAGATTACTTCCAATTTGATTTCCTCTATAGCCTCATAGATTTGTCTTTTTATTTCACTTGCTATCTTTTCTGAGATTTATGGTATGTGACTTTTAAAGTCCTCTATTTCAATGTCTCCTTTACCTGCTCCTGATGGACTAGGTGTTTGAGATTGGATTTTGCTTTTTTGTTTTGTCATTTTCACCTCTCCAGCTAATATTTGGTTTTTTGGTCCCACTAGTCTCATTTATTGGTAGTGTGTATCTTAGGTCCTACTGTGTGATTGACATTTGTCCAACTGCTTGGTTTCACAATGAAGAGGTTGGCCTGTCCCCTGAATTTCTCCTGCAGGGCCTGTTGGGTGAGTCTTATATTCTTCCTAGGCTGACAAACATAGGAGTATTGATGTAAATAAGCCCTTAGTTCCTGTTGTTACTATATCTTCAGGTTGTTCCAGGTCACCACATCTCCCTGTCTATAGTGTTTGTCTTGGCTGGGACCCTACTGTGTCACTGGGTATCTCATAAGCCCTTTTTATTTTCTCCAGGTTGAGGGAGGCCTTATTGGCACCCTCCTCAACCTACCTGATGTTCTCTGTGTGGAGGAAGGACTTACCTACACTCTTGCCAATCTCACCAAGGTTCTACTTCTGGAGGAGGCTTGGCTACTGTTCCTATTACCTACTGAAGGAGGCAAACTGTATTCCTGTTAGGGGCAAACTCACCACACTGATGGAAGCTTGCTGAAGTATTCTGTTTGAATGAGGGGTTATAGAGTCTCTCATCAACACAGCATAATTAATCCATTGCAGTCCAAGGTTCAACAGATTCACAAAAGTTTTCTCTGAGTGATGAATTATAATTATTCTAGGTTCTTCTTTTTGCCTGTGTTGTCTAATTTTCTATAATCAACATGAATTGTTTCCGCCCTACGAGGTCTTGCCTTACCTTGCTGTTGTGTCAGGTAATGCAATGTTATCTACAGGTGCACAAAGTAGAGGCCGTGAAAGTGCCTTACAAACCTCGGCTGTTTGTTGTTGAAGCAGGACTCGTGTCCTCCCTTCCCTAGGACACATCTCATCCTAACCTCGCTCTTCCCAATCCACACCCTTACTGCTCCCTTGGCCCTGGGTCCCTAGAGATTGCAGCCATGGGAATCCCAGCCCCATGCTGCTCTTTCACCGTGACCTGCAACCTCCTTCCTCTGTTGGAGAGTTTTAATGTAGAAGTCCTAAATATTCTCATTTATACAATCAAATTTTTATTTAACTTTGATCATGATTGCTACACTTTAGAAGGAAATGTTTAATGGTCCTTCTATAAGTCCTTCAAATATTTAAATATGATTAATATTACCTTATAGCTTCTTTTCTCCTGATAATAGTTGCAAACTCTTCTCAAGGTCAATTTATTTAAGTGGTTATTATTTCCAAATTTTGATACTGATCTCTTAAGAATTACCTAAACTAACTTTTGTGTCTTTATCTTATCCTTTATATTCAGTCAAACATATTTCTAAATTACTCTAAATTATTAGTCTTTTATTAAACATATAATCATTGCCATCTCACTATTATCTTCTTTCCTAAAGTTAAGCTTCAAAATGAACAATGAAATAAATTACTACTTATAAGTCCAGGAGGGACCAGGCAGCAATCAGTGCAGAGAGTAGATGATACTTTTCCAAATGTTGATTTTCTTTCAATTTAGTCTTTAATTTTAGCTTTTAGTAAAATTTGGCATTGTACATGGTAAAAAGAAATAAAAATGATGTCATAAAAATATGTGTAGATTTGTTTATAAAAGACAAGGAGTTAAGTAACAAGTTGAAAATATTTACTAAGATGACAAGTAACAAAACTTTTACAAAATCCATAAACATCTATTTTATTGCTAAAGTACCTGAAAATATCAAATTAAAAAATTCTTAAGATTAAAAGTGACAACTCTCACCATTATCAGAGAATTTTAATTTGAAACACTAAATTGCAAATATAGCAATTAAGAATTTTTTTTAAAATAATAAAACAAAAGAGTATGGAACAAAACAAATCAGGACAGAACAATGTAAACAACACAGCACTTCACAACAAGCCAACAAGAAATTAACAGTAGCTACCATAATGTCTCTTTTTTTGAAGTAGTTGGGCACACCTTCACACACAATAGTATCAAATATAACAAAATAGTATAAAACCATTCACAAGAATGAAGGTGTTATAGGACATTCAAAACCAAGTAATAGAAAATGAACAATGACTTCTATAATATCTCATTTTCCATAAAAAATTGTTTATTCTAGCACACATATTAAAATCCAGTAAGACACAACATGGTAGAACCAATGGAAATAGAAGAACAAAAGCATGGTAGGACTTCAAAACAAGATAATATTAAATCATCAATGGCTGCCATAATGTCTTGTTTTCTTCAAAGTGGCAATTGATACAATCACACATAATAAAATCAAACAAAACAGAATAAAACTGTTTCAACTGACGAATGAAAACATTATAAGTCTTCAAGGAAATATAATAGAGAACCATGATAACCATAAAATCTTATGTACTGTTACCATTTCTTACACTAAGGAGACTATACAGTATTTATATATGTGAGTTTGACTTATTACAGTTATGAGTATGAGTATCAAGTTACGTCCATTTATTTATAAATATCTCAATGTGATCATTCTTTATACCTGAGTAGTACTCCATTGTATAAAAATACCACAATTTTTTTATCCATTCCTCAGTCGATGGACACTCAGGTTGTTTCCAAGATCTGGCTATTACAAATTGTGCTGCTATGAACATAAGTGCACGTATATCACTGTGGTATGATCTTTTCAGTTCTTCTGAGAATATGCCTAGAATTGAAATAGCTGAGTCAAATGGGACTTCCAATCCCAGCTTTTTGAGGAATCTCCAGACTGACCTCCACAGTGATTGCACCAGTCTACACTCCCATCAACAGTGCAGAAGAGTTCCTTTTTCCCTGCAGCCTATCCAGCTTTTGTTGTTGGTAGGTTTTTTTTTATCTTGGCCATTCTTTCTGGAGTGAGATGGAATCTCAGTGTGGTTTTAATTTGTATTTCTTTAGTGACCCATGATGCTGAACACTTTTTCATGTATTTATTTGCCATTTGTATTTCTTCACCTGAGAGCTGTGTATTCATCTCAGATGTCTATTTTTGGATTGGGTCTTTGAATTCCGGGGGTGTGATTTTTTAAAATTCTTTATATGTTCTTGATAGAAGTTCTTTGTCTGAGGCACAGTTGACTAAGATTTTTTTTTTCCCAATTTGTGGGTTTTCTTTTCACTCTGCTGGTGATTTATTTCAACATACAGAAACTCTTTAATAAGACGTGATCCAGTTATTGATTCTGGGAAGTATTTCCCCTGTGGTTTTGTTTTTGTTCATGATTTCTCTACCTACCCCTACGTCTTCAGGATTTTTACTGACTTTGTCTTCCAAAAGATTTAATATTTTTGTTTTAATATTTAGATCTTTGATCCATTTAGATTTTAGTTTAGTACATGGTGATAAGCATGGGTCTAGTTTGAGTTTTTGGCATATGGAGAGCCAATTTTTCCAACACTATTCATTAAAGAGACTATTGTTCTTCCAGTGAGCGTGTTTGGCCCCTTATCAAAGATAAGGTGGCTGAGTGTGTTTGTAGGTGTAGTTGCATCTTCTAATCTATTCCATTGATCTTCAGGTCTGTTTTTATTCCAGTACCATGTTGATTTTATTACAATAGCTTTGTAGTATAATTTCAAGTCAGGGATTATGATGCCTCCTTCCTTGCCTTTGCTGCTTAGAATTGCCTTTACTATTCTAGGTCATTTCTCATTCCAGATGAATTTTAAGAGTGATTTCTCTAGATCTATGTGGTATGCTAGTGGTATTTTGATTGGGATTGCATTGAATCTGTACAACAATTTTGGGAGAATGGTCATTTTCACATTATTTATTCTTCCTATCTTTGAACAAGTGATTTCTTTCCATTTTCTGAGGTCCTCTTTGATTTCTTTCTTCAGGGTATTATAATTTTCCCTGAAGAGATCTTTTACTTCTTTCATGAGATTAATTCCTAAGTAATTCATTCTTTTCAATGCTGTTGTGAAGGGCATGGCTTCTCTTATTTCTCTCTCAGTGATTTTGTTGTTAGTGTATAGGAGTGCTATTGATTTTTGAGTATTGACTTTGTATCCAGCCACATTAATGAATTTATTATATCTAGGAGTCTTTCAATGGAGGTTTGGTTGGCATCTATGAATAGTATGATGTCATATGTAAATAATGATAATTTAACTTCCTCTTTCCCTATCTTTACTCCTTCCATTTCTTTCTCTTTTCTAATTGCTCTGGCTAGTATATGCCATATTATGTTGAATAGCAGTGGTGACAATGGACATCCTTGTCTTGTGCCTGATTTGAAGGTAAAGGCTTGCAGTTTTTGGCCATTTAATAGGGTGCTGGCTGGAGGTCTGTCATAGATGGCTTTTATCATAATGAGGTAAAGACCATCTATTTCCATTCTCTGTAAGGTTCTTATCATGAATAAGCACTGAACCTTATCAAAAGCTTCTTCTGCATCTGTAGAAATGATTATGTGGTTCTTATTTTTGGCTCTATTGATATGGTGGATTACATTTATTGATTTATATGTTGAACCATCCCTGCATTCCTGGGATGAATCCCACTTGGTTGGGGTAAATAATCTTCTTGATAATTTAGTGCATCCTGTTTGCTAATATTTTATTGAGAATTTTTGCATCTATGTTCATTAGGGAGATTGGCCTATAGTTCTCTTTTTTAGTTGGGTCTTTCTCAGGTTTTGGTATTTGAGTAGTATTTGCTTCCAGGAATGACTTAGGAGAAATTGCTTCCCTTTCAATTTCATTGAAGAGTTTCAGGAGTGTTCTTTCAATTTCTTGTAGAATTCCGCAGTGAATCTTTCTGGGCCTAGGATCTTCTTGATTGGTAAGGACTTAATTACATTTTCAATTTCATTAATAGAAATTGGGTTATTCAGCAGTTCTTCATTTTCTTGACCCAGATTTTGTACTTCATATGTTTCTAGGAATCTGTCCATTTCTTCAGTGTTATTGAACCTATGAGAGTAGAGGTTTTCAAAATAGGTATTGATGATCTTCTGTATTTCCACAGAGTCTGTAGTGATTTCATGCTTTTCATTCCTTATAGCATGAAGCATTGAGTTTTTTCTTTCCTTTTTAAAATAAGGTTGGCTAGGGGCTTATCAGTGTTATTTATTCTTTCAAAGAACCAACTCTTTGTTTCATTGATTCATGGTATTGTTTTCTTAGTCTCTATTACATTAATTTCTTCTCTGATCTTTATAATTTCTTCCCTTCTTTTGGCTTTGGGCTTGACTTGTTCTTCTTTTTCTAGATGTTTGAGGTATAGCATCAGATTGTTTATCTGTGTTCGTTCTGTCTTCCTGATGTGAGAACTTAGAGCAATAAATTTTCCTCTGAGGACTGCTTTCATTGCATCCCACAGATTCCAGTAAGTTGTGTTTGTATTTTCATTTGCATGTAGACATTGTTTAATTTCTTATTTAATTTTCTCTGTGACCCACTAATAGCTCAAGTGTGCATTGTTGAATTTCCATGTGTTTGTGGGATTTTTGTGGTTTCCTTTATCATTAATTTCTTAGTGTCATGGCACTATGACCTGATAACATGTATGGGATAATTTCAATTATTTTCCATTTACTTAAGTATGTTCTGTGGGCTATTATATGGTCTATTTTAGAGAATGTCCTGTTTACTACTGAGAAGAATGTATATTCTGATGTTGTTGGATGGAAAACTCTATATACGTCTATCAAGTCCATTTGTTCACAGGTGTGATTCAGTTCTGTTATTTCTTTGCTGATTTTCTGTCTAGTTGATCTGTCCCTTTGTGTCAATGGCATGTTAAGGTCCCCCATTTTAATTGTGTTATTGCTTATTTGATTTTTCATTTCTGTTAATACTTGTTTTGTATAGCTGGGTGCTCTGGAATTCAGTGCATATATGTTTAATATTGTTATCTCTTCCTCATGAAAGTTTCCCCTGACTAGTATGTAGTGACCTTCTTTATCTCTTTGGATCATTTTTGGAAAGAAGTTTAGATTATCTGCAAACAGAATAGCTGCCCCTGCTTTTTTGGTGGGTGTTCCTATTGCATGAAGTATTGTTTTCCATCCTTTGACTTTTAGTTTATGGGTTTCCTTTTGGGTTAGATGGGTTTCTTGTAGACAGCATATGTTTGGATGTTGTTTCTTGATCCATTCTGCCAGGCTGTTTCTTTTAATTGGTGAATTCAGGCCATTTACATTAATGGTTATAACTGTTATATAGTGGTTTGTTTTTGACATTTTATCTTTCTACTGCTGATTCTTTACCTTACCACTCTGTTTAATTGTCTGCCTTGCTTAGTGGTTTTTTCCTATGTCTATCCAGAATGTCTTTCAATATTCTTTGCAGGGTTGGTTTGTTGATCATGAAGTTCTTCAGCTGTCCTTTGTTGTGGAATTATCTTATTTCTCCATCCATTTTGAAGGACAGTTTTGCAGTGTACATCAGTCTGGGTTGGAAGTCATTTTCCTTTAGGATCTGAAATATTTCACTCCATGCTCTTCTTGACTTCATTGTTTATGTTGAGAAGTCTGCTGTCATTCTGATAGGTTTTCCTTTATAGGTGATCTGTCTTTACTCTCTAACAACTTTTAATATTGTGTTCTTATTTTGGATTTCTGTGATGGTAATTATGATATGTCTGGTTGTTGTTTTATTTTGGTTATGGCTATTTGGCATCCTATATGCTTCCCTGATCCATATGTCAGTTTCCATTCTCATATTTGGGAAATTTTCAGCTATTACTTTGGTAAATAGCCTCTTGATGTCATTTGTGTTGTCCCCTCTTTTTCACTTATCCCTATCAATCTTATGTTGTTTGTCTTTGCATCATCTTCCAACTATTGAATTGTTATTTCCTGATTCTTTGTTATTTTTAAAAGGTCTTTCCTTTCTTGTTCACTAGGTGCAGTCTTGTCTTCAAGGCCTGAAATTCTATCTTCACTTTTGCTGAGGTGGTTTTACCAACTTTCAATGGAGTTTTTGATTTCCTATATATCTCTTTGAAGGTGCTTCATGCATTCGGTTTGTTTCTTATATTGTTCATTCAGGTTTTCTATCTTTTTGTACTAATTTTTTAACTATGTCTCCAGATATGTTCAGCAGTTCTTTAATTGCCTTTATCATTTCTCCTTTTACATGGGAGATTATTTCTGATTTGAATTCTTTTATAGCTTCCCAGAGTAGTTTCTTTATTTCTATTGATATAATTTCTGGTATTTAAGGTGTATGGCTTATATTTTCTTCCATGTATATGGCTCCTAGGTTCTGTTTGAGATTGCCTTTTGGTCTTTCATCTTGTCATTTTCCTAAATTTCTGGGTTTCAAGCAATGTTATAAAGCTTCCCCCAAGTGTCTTGGAAATGACCTCATGCATGCTTGGCTCCTAGAATTCATGTGGCCTCAGGCCCCCAGATTGAAAGAAGGTCACTATGCATGGTCCAGTCAGGCCAACCAAACCTCCGGTGCCCCTCAGGGCTTTCAAGAAAGTTGGGTGGGCTCCTAACCACTGGGAACAATGATTTAAAGCTCTCTGCAAGCCAGTGCAGGTGCACTGTAACTCACCAAGCACAGCCTCAGCTCTTTGGATTGAAAGAAGGTCCCTAGGCATGATCCAGGCAGGCCAGTGGAACCTCAGGTGCCCCCTCCAGAGTTTCAGAAAGCTAAGTGGGCTCCTCTCCACTGGGAGCAGTGATTTAAAGCTCTCCCCATGCCAGTGCAGGTGCACTGTAACTCACAAAGCACAACCACCACTCCCTGGATTGAAAGAAGGTCCCTAAGCATGGGATAGGCAGGTCCAGCAATTAAGAATTTTAACATGGCCTGATGTTCAAATTAAAACTAAAGAAATAATATAGTGAAATATATTTCATTTTGTTCCCAAAAAGTCTAAAAATAAGGCACATAAAACTTAACTAAAGCCATTTTTTAAAGGAACAAAAAGACAAAAGGAATTGATGACTATCAAGATATATTCTCCATTAAGCATTTTAAGGTAACTGTTTTAAAATCAAAGCAAGAGCAATGTTTTAAAAAATAAGCTAATTTAACTTATTAGTAGAGCTTCAACAGTGCCTCAATAAGGTAAGCATGGTTTGACCAGAGAGAAAGAAATACTCATAGAAATTTTATATTTTATATTATGACTTTTAAATGTCTTCTACAATAGTATTTCCAGATTTTGAAGAAGAAAGAAAGTCTTATATGCACAGAAAAACTTACAAATGCATTGCTCACAATCCATTGCACTTTTTTTTTTTTTGTACCAGGGATTGAACTCATGACTTTGTGCTTTACAGGCAGGCGCTTACAACACGGAGCTAAATCCCCAGCCTCCATTGCAAATATTTTTCTAAAATTGCTGTACCATATTCATAGTTAACCTGTGATTCAAAATATTCTAATATATTTCTCATTCATTATCAAGAAGACTGTACTACTTTACTGAGGTTTTTGCTATTTAAGAAGAGTAGTAAACTAGGTTAATAACAAAGGGAAATGAGAAGAATAAAGAAAAAGGCCTGATGAAAGATATGACCATGTGATGTGAATTTAACTGAAGCCATAAATAATTTTTAGGGTATTATAGGAAAATATTTTTTGTTGACATTAAATCTTAAAAATATAACTGAAATATAACATTTTTAGAAATATATACCAATTTTATTATAAGTCTTATCTAATTCTGGAAATCATGAAAAGTGGTATAAAAATTTTTAAACTATATTTTCAGAGATACTAAGAGACTGAGTACATTTTCAAAGTCAAAATGAGTAACGATTACCAAAGCTGGATAAATGGCAAATTCACAAACTTTTTATTTAATCATAGTGCTGAATATATAGAGCTCAAAATATCAGAAGATATAGTCTTTAGGAAGGAATATAACTTGATTACTGACTTACTGGATTAAAAATACAGATATTGGTAAAAACATATTCAGCTGAGTGACTATTGAATTGATGGAAAATGGTTACAAATATGAGAGAGTAAATAAATTGAAATTTAAATTAAGAAAATTAGTAAATTGCAAGTTTGTTTTCTTCTATCTTACTACTACCAATCAGAAAATAGAGAACTAGAAAAACATTTGCAATATTTAAGTATAATTTAAGTATTTGCAATAATAAATATTGCAAATATTTAAGCATATTTTCAATACTTAATTTGATTTAGTGTTAGTGTAAAAATAGAGAATAACAGAACAAATAAGTTTATAACAAACTGTAGGATATGTGAAATCTTAATGTGTAATAAAGGAATAATTTAAAGGAAATACTAAGGAAGGAAGGAATTATTAAATATATTAAGTTGGGAAATTATATTTAGGTTTTGTTGGGAAGAGGAGTGTCTATTAATACTATTGCATGTTTAATATTCAAAGACATTTACCAGATGAAATTAAAGAATATTGTGAAAACTAAAATTTGGAAGAAAATATTGGAAGATAATTTGACCTCTTTTAGGCATTAAAGGCTTTATAAAATCAGCTTTGAGTCACATACAAATAAGATGGTACAGTGAAAATGAGTGAGAGAATATGAGAGAATGGTCACAAAGCTGAGTAATCATGATTTAATTGAGGACCTTGACTTCATCTATTTGTCTACATGCAAAAACCCACTGGAAATGTAAAAGATTATGAAACATAAACATACTATGCCAGATCAAGGGAAGAGAGAATAAAAACACAAAGTATAATACATGAACTCTGAAACAGAAGTTGTCTGTACCTTAGGGGTTTTTTAGTTTCATTTTTAAGACTGATTTTTTTAGCCAAGAAGATCAAACCGAAGGCATTGCTCATGCTTAGGCAAACATCCTACTACCACTGAGTTATATCACCACCTCTTATTTTTAAATTCTTAAAAGTCATGGAAAAATATTTCCCTGAGAGAGCCAAGGGTGCTTCAGAGTTTTGTGTTAAGCAAAATCTGCAAATTATTTTTATAGTGTTGCTGCCACTAATGAACATTTCAAGATAGGTTTTTTAACATTATATTTGTCATTCTTGGGTAATCTATTCTGAGTTAAAAAAAATCTTTGATATACTAGGAATTTATTGGAAAGCATAGAAACAATGTAATGAACACAGAAGAGAAATGACCTGCTTCCTCCTGTGAAGCAATATTATTAACAAAAGGGTCACTTGAATACTTAGTAACAACTTCCTAAACTAATACTTCCAAATTGTAGGTCCAGACCAATCAGTGGATCATAAAATCGATCAAAAATGATGAATCTCAATCAGTATTTTTAAAAATAAAGAACAACATAGAGAATAAAATATGCATACCCACATGCACACATATACACTGTGTCTTTCAGGGTGAAGTGCATTTCCTGTGGTAGATCAGTCAAAATACACACCTACTGTCATGTATAAGTGATTCTTAACTTGATAATAGATTGTAGGAAGATAGGGGAGAGGTATGTGAACTTATATATGTACAAAAATCAAGAGGTATAATTATAGATCATTTAGTGAATTAGATGAGAATCTAACGAAGACAGAATCTTTTTTTTTTTTTTTTTTTTTTGGAAGACAGAATCTTACACTGTGCATTGAGGCTCTTGGTTCTGCAACAACTTGAAACAAATGTACTGTTTAGACTATAATTTTTCTGCTGTAAACTGATAAAAGCAAATTGTAACAGTTCATATACACTATTTTAGACACACTATGTGTTGTATGATACTTAATGATTGTTTGTTCAACTCTCCTATGTACAATTCGGAATAGTGTTGTGGGATCCAAAAATGTTCTTTCACCTTTTGCATTACTTCATCTAAGGAGGTCAAAGTGAATCATCAATCCAATTTGTTAGAGTAGAATGGGGATTAAGTTTCCTTTAAATTCTGGTGGAAGCAGTCCAAGTTCAATAAGATCCTGTCTATGCCTTGTATTGAACACATCCATCAAAAAGGCAAAAATTCTCCATAAATATTTACATGTTTGAGCCAGAATGCATAAACACTGGCCGCAGGTTAACTGAGTTTTGTATGAGTCCCAGAATTGATTGAGTATGAATCAGGGCTGTCAGATTTTAAGTAGATTTGAAAATAGTGTTTTACTACATAAAATGGGTTAAGAACTTGAACTTCCAAGTTTTTAAAACTTTACAATCTTCCATTCCTAATGTCACTGGTCAGGTTCCTCTCTCTATTCCTCAGTTATTTCATTGATAACATGAAGATAATGATAATAAATACACTAGAGAAGTGATGATGAACATTTTAGAGATTTCAATGATACAAATAGCCCACTGCAGCACATGTTCCATTGGTTTGCCATGACTACCCTAGAAGACTATTTGTGAAAATGAAAAAAAAATATATATACACATTTATATGTATATACATACAAACACATAGAAACGCACCCTTATAAGAAATACTTATACTCTTACACTTACATAGAAGACTACCACAAACATTATGCTCTAATAAATATAGGCTTTTAATATTATCATTGATTGATAGGTTATCAATAGTAAGGTGGTGTGTAAATACGAAGCAGAAAAGTCTAATATTTCACCCATAGCTTTTAAAATTAAATTTAATGTATTTTAATATGAAGTCAACAATTTCAATATAGATATCACTTCCCACTATTACTATAAACCCCCAAAATATAAATATTTCCCTTAGCAACTATATTTAAGAAAGATGTACCCTCCAAAATTTTGAACTACTTATTCTTATTTGAGCTATATATTCTGACCCATCATTATAAAACTTTTTTATGAATAATTAAGCATTTTCCTAAAACTTGATGTTACATGAAACATTTAAAATCTATAATTTTATTTAATCTTTACAAAACTCTACACTGTCAGTTATCTAACCTAATTAAATATGTGGAGGAGGTAAGTATTATCACAGCAATTTAGAGATAAGTTGAATATGTAGCAAATAAAGTAGCCAAAATGAGTTCAAATTTCAATCTTTGATTTTGAGTTTTCTTGTTTTTCCTCCTCTCTCACATCATTATCAACATTATCCCCCCCCCCCAATTAGGGCATAGAAGTTTGCCACTCATTGTACCTGCCTGAGTTAAGAAGCTATCTGTATAGGACCAAAGCCTGAAGAAACAGTCTATGTTGAAAAAAAAATTCATTAATGGAACCAAGAGTATCCATTCTCTTTCTTTAAATGTAATAGGGGCAATGGGGCAGGGCTGATTAAATGGCCAAATCAGGCGTGAGAAAAAGTCTGTTTCCCAATAAATGACAGTAGTACAGAATCCAGGAAGTCAGACAAAGATGCATCAGAATAGAGGAAATGTTGATGATTTGGGAGAGGACAGAAAAGATGCAGCACTGCACAACAGCATAGGTTACAATAGCTTGTGCACCTCAATGTGAGCATGCATAATCTATGAGATTAGCAGAGGTGCTACCATAGCATTTATGAGTCTGCAGTAAGTGCCAGTTCTCAAAGAGACAGAGCCAGGGTCCATGTAATTGCTTGCTTTCCTACTTTATCTTTTTTTCAGAGTGGTGAATGCAACTGATTTGAACAAACACTAATACCAAACCTTTGTAGTACACTTGACTTGTAGGAAATTGATACATAAAAACACATTTAAATTAACAAAAGCACTGTGAGCAGTATAACACTGTATCATCATTTCACAGTAAGGCCAATTGAGATATACAGAGGGTTAAACAAGTTTCCCAAATCCCACAAATGCACATCTTGGACCCAGGCCAGGTCCAAAAGAACTGCCTTTAACTACCTCATTATCCTGCATCTTGAAACACAGCCAGCTGCCATTTAAACTGTAAACATCCTGAGCAAGAAGACTTTCCACTTCACTGTCATCATGGGTCCATAGAGAGAGAAGTGCTGCTTCTGTGGAGCATGTAGAAGGGTCTTATCCTTTGAGTACCCTGAAAACTACCCATACAGAGCTCCTTCAGAAAATTATAGAGAAAAATAATTTTCACAACACATCAAAGTGTCACATTAGGATGTAAAATGGATTAAGCAGTTAACACTAACTACTCTAGATTGATGAATATCTCAAATAGTGAAGACTCAGTGATTACACACACTTCATAATCTTCTCCAATTTTAATTTGGTTAGAACAAATACTCAAGCTTCGTAAATTTTGCTTGGCTCCATTTGCCAGTGAGTTTAACTGCATGCACACAAGTCTGCTTCAGCATCAGAGCAGGTAAGCAGCTAATTGTATCTAAGTCGCAACAAGAACACCAAGTTCCAAAGTGCAGCTATAACATGAAGCTCTTGTCTAAAACTAAGTATTTGTTCTGGTAGCTGTGTCTTTGCCTGGCATAGTGGCAGTCATAATCTTCTAAATATTTAGTGAAATTATCTTTTTGAGGTACTTCAGAGTTTATTATTTTGTGTTGACTTTGCTTTTTATGTTAGCAAAGTAAGAAGATAGTGCATCACTCTTTTAGAACAAACTGGGCAAACCACATTCAAGCTGTTAGAAGGTAGAATAATGATTATGCACTAGGAGTGCTGAGGAACTTCAGTAGCGCTTATGTTCAGGACCTTAGTCTGGTCACTGGCTTCTGTCCCTGTTAATTTTGTGAAAATGTATTAACTGTGTAGTGATGAAATATGTGTGCATTCTTGTATTTAACATACTTGACATGTATTTTAAGAAAAAACAATATTTCTTTGCTCACTATAAAGTGTAAATGAGCAACATAAACTAATGCCTTAGTTTAGTTAGCTTAATGGAATTACCTATTGAATTAACTTCTGATGATAAGAGTGGTAACCACCTATGCTCTGTAAAATGAGCAAGCAGCCTTTTACCAGAATCTTGGACAGATTGAATGGAATATTTAGTTTCTAGTGACAAAGCACTAGATATGTATGATAGATACTGAGAATTATTTTGTTGGCTGTGCTTCCCCTTTTCCCTTATGTAAGAGAAAGTATCTTACTGTTACACAAGGCAGAACTTTATATTAACAGAGTAATCCTGGGAGCTATTAAATTACTGTAAGAATTATTTATTGCTATAAGAACATTAAAGCTATTCAACAAGATGTACTATAATTACAGAGTTCTTAAATATCAATCACTGCTATTACAAAGCTCAATGAATAAGAAAATAAAATTAAATATGTAAGAAACTATGTACAGTATTTAAATACAATAAAAAAGATACAAATTTATGTAGGGCAACAAAACTGAATAAAATAATCTATCTTTTTGGATAAAATGGTTAATGTTAACAGGTTATTTATTTATAAAGTAAGTAACTTCATCACCATTCTAATCTCAATATTGTCCATAATAATTGCAATTGATTTTTAATACATAAAAGTAATCCTAAATTAATACAAGAAAATAAACACAAAAAACCTCTATAGTTTTGAAAAGGAAGAAAATAAGTGAAGTATTTTTCTATCAAATATTATGCTTCAGCTAACTAACATCCTGTGTTATGACATAGGAATACTTTGGTAAAGCAGAAGAATAGAATGGAAAATATCAAAATGGATAAATCTCTCTATAGGGGCTGGGGATTTAGCTCAGCGGCATAAGTGCCTGCCTAGCAAGTGTGTGTGGTAGAGAGTTCTGTCCCCGGTACTGATTAAAACACACACACACACACACACACACACACACACACACACACACAGACATGCACAAAAAAAACCCTCTCATAAACTTTGGGTTGTTATATATTAAATATGACATTTAAACCTGTTTGAAAGATACCACATAGGGGGATAATGGTGTCTTGTGTATTGACATCTTTTACAAGTGTGCCATATATTAGATATAATAATGCTACCTACCTCTTACGTAAAAATATTCTTTTAATTCATTACTTGCCTTTGAAAATAAATTAAATAGTTTTATGTTCAATACTTGAAAATGATTTTCTAGGCTATTTGTCTTTTCCCTGTCTCTATATGATTTTCACTCTTTATTCATGAGTGTGTAACTCATCTAAGAACTGGTAATTTGGCTCAAAAACATTGACTCAATGCTTTACAATCTAGTCTTTTTCTTTTCTTTTCTTTTCTTTTCTTTTCTTTTCTTTTCTTTTCTTTTCTTTTCTTTCTTCTCTTTCCATATCCCTTCCCTCTCTTTTTTTCTCCTCTCCTACCTTCTGCTCTCCTCTTCTCTCCACTCCTCTTATCTTTTCTCCTCCCTTTCCCTTTCTTCTTCCTATTGTGTCCTCTCTCCTTTCTTCTTTTTCTCCTCAGAATCTATTTGTGAAAGCCTTATAAGATGTTCTGAAAAATTTATCTCTAGACACTGTTCTCACTCTAAGAATAAGTAGGGAAATTCTATTAGTGCAGGGAATGTGGACTCCAGGAGGACATAAGAAGAAGAGGTAAAAGAGGAACAGGATCAGGAGGAAGAGCCTAAAACTTTGGAATTTAGTTTTGGTGGTAAAACATTTTATCTTCTTCTCTACCTGTTACCTTTCTAGCCCTGCAAAATAGTACATATCTCAACTTTCAATAGTATTCTGTACCTTTACGATTTTATCATAGATGTTTGAGGAATCTATCAAATTGATTTCTTCTATACCTGAAACTCTTCCTTTTCTGGTAATTGTTACTTCTGAAAATATACACAGACACCATTTCCTCATTGTAAATCAGACAAACCAACAATCAAAACTTTCCCTGTTTTAGTCCAAGCATTCTCCTACCAACAAGTGAGACTCTTTTTCTGTTAAAGGGAGAATTTATTTAGCTCACAATTTGTAGAGTTTTCCATCCATAATTGGCTGGCAACAAGGCAGGGTGGCTTGGTAGAAGGGCATTACAGAGAAGAACCAGTTCATGGTGGGCAGAAGGTAGTAAGACAAGTAAGGCACAAAAAATTAAGGATTAAATAATAATACAGGGATAAAAATAATTCAGTGGAAGTGATGCTAGCCTGTTAGTGCAACTTGATTCCATCTGATGTATTCTCAAACCCTGCTAATAACTAGAAACTGTTCTAAAAATGCAAATTATTTTTGTCATAAAGAATGATAATACAAGACACTTTAGTGTAGCATCAACATATTCTGGAAACTCACTAGAAATATAAGATCTTTATGACAAAAATAATTTGTATTTTTAGAACAATTAAACTTTAAAAAGCTTTTGTAAAAATATGAAAAATCGTAAATTAACCTCTCTAAATACTCATTTAGTTATTAGTGGCCAAAGGGTTTAACTCTGTCTTAGTTCTCTCCTCCTTACTGAAACAAAATACCCGACACTCAAAGTTAAAGGGAGAAGAACTACAGAATCTTTCTGCCCTAGAGCTAGAGCTGTCAGATTCATTCATTCAAAGAAGCAGAGAATAGTTTTGTCAGAACAATGAGAAAGAAACCATGCATATTTAGTATCCTTCATAACCAGTTTGAAAAAGATTTTACTAAAATGATTCAATGTTACAGAGCAACACTTTAATATTAAGTCATTTTGTTGTTTATTTAATGCTTCCCTAATCTTGTTTCATTGATTAGTACTAATGCCTGGAGTGCTCATTAAATAAGCAATTCATTTTCAGTTCTATCTGAAGCTAAAATGGAGTTGCAAAACTGTTTCTATACACTCTGAGAGAAACCTAATAGACCTAGGAATGACTATGAGTCTGTTTATACTTTTGGCAAAAGGGTTGCTTCCTGCCCTCAAGACTAGTAAGCTGTAATAGATATTGCTTCACTAAGAAGGTTGACAAACAGTAAGTTTCTCATTTCATTTTTTGAGAAAAGGTAAAGTAGCCCACTAAGTTCCTTCTTATGCTCCCTAAACTGAATTTGAAAAAAAGTTTAATTTTTATACTACTGTCAAATAAAGCAAATGCCAAATTGACTGAATATAAAAGATATTTCTCAAATGTATCAATGGCTCTTAATTCAAACAACTGTTTCTAGGCAATTTCTAGGGAAGTCTAGAATGAAAATAAATATGTCCTATAAAGGAAGTGTCTGATTCAACACCTTATCTCCCAGTGACAGCAAGTGCATTAAGATAATTTTCAGCCAAGTAAGTGATGTTATCTGCTTTTAAGTTGCTTGAATAAAGCTAGTTAATATGAAAACTGTATTTAAAATAGCCAGTTGATGATGTTTTTGGTAGAAGAATTATGGAAAGCAAATGGCAGCCAAGCGATGCAGATTTGTGTAAACTTTGGCTTTAGAAATTAAAGGAAACAAAAAGTATAGAGGGGAGATCACTTGGTTTCCTTGGAAACCCAAATGAAAAGACCTACGAGGATGCTAGTATTGTTCCAGGTATACCCAAAGGAAAATAAAGACCAGGACAAATTAGAAAAAGAATTTTGTACTCTTGTCTTCCAAAAAATTATATACATATACATGCATGTATATAGGAACGCCTAAATAATTAGTTAAGGAGTAGATAAATTGGCTGTGAGAAACATAGATCACAGGCATTAAAAAGCATAGTACTTTGGAGCTCATAGATCACCCTAGGAGCAGCTGCCAAGGCTCAGCATGAGGTCTGGGTCCAGGTTTCTGCCTCCCAGCCTGATTCTATAGCCTGAAATCAACCAACAGCTGCACACTGACCATATAGTCTCTAGCAGTGCTTCCAAGACCATGTGGTAGATAGATCACTAGGAGAGAATTCTCATCCAAGAGCAGAATTCCACTGTAAGAGAAGCAGGCCATCAAAGGTTCTACTGAGGAAAGAGAAGTGCAGAGAGATGAAAAACTGAGAGAAACCATAGGGAAAAATAGCAGAGTCTTATCTTCCCAAACTTCAGTAAAGGCAGGACCACAAGTCTTTTTCTCTCCTGAATCACTGCCATTCTGGACCCCTTCAAGCTGTCTGATAGACAGCATTGGGAGCTGAAGGGAAGGAAAAGAGGTGAGGTAGGCTCTTTGCCATTGGTTTGCTGGGTCACTACAACCTGGCTCCTTCTCTCCACCAAATGTCACTGCCTCTCTCCGGGTGGCCTTCTCTATAATAATGTTTCCATTACCTGTTCTTCTATGCAAGTCAAGGATCTGCTACTATCATGTGACACCTACACTATCCTTGGAATTTCCTATGTCTTACTTCTACTTTGGTAAATTGCTGCTCTATTAATCCCCCATTACACTGTCCCAAATTGTTGTTATCTTCATTTTCCTGTTAGGAGTGTGACTGACAGGACTACTTGTCTTGGATTCTGTGAGCTGATCTGATTTTCAACCATCTGGCTCATCACTTCACATGCTGTCCTTTGTCTTGGTTTAAAAAAATGGATAGAGCTTTGTGTCTCTAATAACCTCTTTCTCCCTCAGGTCTCAGCTAAGCACAAGGCCACTCTGCTGGTCTTCAATATGCTCCAGCCCCCTGTTGAACTTCCCAGGGTTCCAAATCCAAGTGGCTCATGTCGGAGCCTCATTCCCTTAGGGCACTACTCCTTTGTGATTTCATCCACTGAAGTCACGTGGTAGACAGTGTTGAATGCTCCATCCTAGTGTCTTGGCCTCTAATAAGACAGAGCCAGGAGGTTAGGTCAGCCCAGAGGACTCTTTCTATCATATGATTGAGTTCACTGGTGATCAGGTCTCATGGTGATACATAGGGTAGCTTCAGAGGCAAGGGGAACTTCTGAATTCATGGATGAAGATGTTGTCCTTAGGAGACATGGTTACATTATGGGAATAGGTTTGGGGGAAGAATCATATGCCAAAGTCAGATTTGCTTACTTAGAGCACCTAAAGGTCAATGTGGTCATCAAGATCATTGACCGCAAGACAGCACCCATTGACTTTCTAGACAAATTCCTTCCTCAGGAACTTCAAGTTTTAAGTATTCTAAACCCTGGATGCATCATCAAGACCTATGAAATCTTTGAGACAATGCAGGGCAAGATCTATATTGTCATGGATCTTGGGGCTTAGGGTGATCTTCTTGAATTCATCAAAAACCAAGATGATGCTCAAAAGATGATGATGCTCAAAAGAAATTCTGCTAACTCCTCAGCCATCAACTACTACCATGACCTGGACATTGTCCACAGAGATCTCAAGTGTGAGAACCTCTTCCTTGACAAAGACTTTAACATCAAAGTGTCAGACTTTGGCTTCTCCAAATGCTGCTCATGGGACCAAAGTGGTCAACTAACATTAAGTTAGACCTTCTGAGGGTCAGCTGCATATGCAGCCCCTGGGAGCTACAAAGTATCCCCTACCAACCCAAGGTGTATGACATCTGGAGTCTGGGTGTGACACTCTACATCATGGTGTATGGCTTCATGCCCTGTGATGACTCCAACGTCAAGAGAATGCTGTGTCTTCAGAAGGAACACTTTCCACACTGTAGGCATTTGACCAAGGAGTGCGAGGACCTCATCTACTGTACGCTACAACCAGATGTCAACCAGCGGTTGCACATTGACCAGATTCTTAGCCACTTTTGGCTGCAACCCAAGACCCTGTGTCTGTCCTCTGCAGCCACTAATGAGGGGGAATGCTCCCAGAGAGCTGAGCCCTCTTGCACTCCTAAGCCTGTTTCTGACAAGAAATCCACTACCAAGCTGGAGCCTCAGAAAGAGACACTATCCAAGGAACAGAGTGAGACAAACTTGGATGAGCATACTCTGCAAGTGGTCAGGCAGTTGGAGACCTTGGACATTAGCAACCAGTAGGTGTCCAAGGAATCAAAGAGGACTCCTCACCCCAAGCAATCTCCAAGGCACACGTAGAGAGAGCCTCTTGTGTGCGGCCCAGGAAGAGCAGACAGGTTGAAGCCTGAAGCAAAGGTTAAGTCCTGATTTTGTCAGTTCCTTTTTCTTCCCTTTGAATTTGATAACACACATGGCTAAAGAAACAATAAATCATTATATTAGTGAATTTATGTACTTTGTTCTTCCACATAGATAAAATTTTTTATAACAAACATGCAATTTCATGTTCATTATTCATTCCAGTTTATAAAGAAATCATGTCTAAGAACTCTAGAATAAATGTATACTTTATTCAGGAATTCAGTGACACTAGAAAAACTTTGTTTCTCAAAGCTGAAAGGCTTATTAGTGATTCCAAAACCCACTCAGAGAAAAAGTAGCAGTACAATGACAGATGAAGTTCATTGATGTATTTTGTACTCGCAAGTACTGAAGTGGGAGAAATGGAAGCTCTGCTTGAGGTTTTCAGAACGTGTCATCTATACATTAGACCCATGGACTCTGTATTGAGTATCTGCTGATCTACAAAAATAAGAAACAAGACTTTTAAACTTCAACTTTCTCTCTTTCTCTTTCTCTGTCTCTGTCTCTCTGTCTCTCTCTCACACACACATACACACTGAGATGGAGGCAAAGAATTTAATGTAGATTTTTAGTGAAATTTATAAGGATATACATGAAAATATTATGAGCTTGAGAAAAATTTGATTCAGTATTATACACTAAACACACATATGAATGCTGGTGAATTTACTGTTTAAAATAATGGTCATCCTTGTAGGCTTTAATTGGTGAATCATTTTTGGCTTATTTCATAACATTCATAAAGCCAATTAAAAGAGAATAAAATGTATTGCCTTATTTTGCATGTGAAAATTGTATGGCATCATGAATATCCTTTCAAACAGCAACTCTGTTAAGTACTACTAAGGGTAAAAATATGGAACTATGGATTCTTTTTGTGATAATGCAGCTGTTATATGTATTATAAAGTAATTAAGAATAACATTCACTTAGTAAGTTTAAAATCCAAAATTTGGATTCTGCATTACTTGTTGATGACATACCTCCACAGTTAGTTCTTGAGTTCATTTAAACAATAAATGACTTTATAACTTTAAAAAATTTGAGGATTGATAGTTTTTTTCATTTATTGAGAAATATATCTAACAACTATATTAGTGGACTAATTATTTAAAATCTAGGGTTTCTTTATTTAATGAAAGATCTGAAGATTACTTACGTAAATTAATGACAGCCCTGTAGAGCACTTTAAAGTTTGCCCTAATGAATATTTTGACTCAGTTCAAAATAGTGCAATTTCTTACAGAAAGCTACCCTTTTTGTCTGTTGTTAAATTTACAATCATTTCAGTCTAATAACTAGCATTGTTGCCAACACCATACATACTTCACGATTACAGGTTTATACAAGCTTATAATCTGGTAAATTGTATCTTTCTAATGTTAGTTACTATGCAAAAAGATTTATGAGAAACTTATTGAGATTGTGTTTAATATAAGATTAATATATGGATAATTGCCAATGCACCAATATTGAATCTTCCAATGATATACTTTTGTATTTATTTAAAATTGGTTTAATTTCTCCTAGTAATGTATTGTGATTTGTAACGTGAAGGTTTTGATGTTGTTTGTTTAGGTTTTTTAAGTATTTTATATTTGTGGTATAACTATATAAATGGGATTGTGGAATAGCATTTCTTATTTATTTTCATGAAGAAGTGATTTTTACATAAACAGTATATTTTAAAGTAATACCAAATTTTTACCTCAGTCATTGTAGTATTTTTATATACCCTATGGTTATCTTCCTACATGCAATCATATTCCTTTCAAATAGTGATAGTCCTAGTTTTGTATTACGCTATTCATCTTATTTTTTTGTCTTCCTGAAATTTCAACAATGTATAGTACAATCTTCAATAAATATGTTTAAAGTTGACATCCTTACTTTTTTCTTCATTTCTGGGAGAAAATCTTCAGTTTTTTAAACCAAAATATCATATTGGTTCTATTTTTTTAATTAATAGGCCATTTAAAGAAATTTTAAGTTTTTAGTAAAATTGAATAGAACATACAAAGTTGCTATAAATAGACATTCTTGGACTTATGAAAGTTCAATCTTTACCTTTTTTGCCTTTGTAACAATTCGAAAGCCGTATGTTTTCAGTAGAAAAATTAGTTTGAATTTTAAATTTTGGTGTTTTTCCTGGATTAGTGATATATGAATTCCATATCCTCTAGTGATACTGTGCTGTGGCAGTACCAGGGACCTGACCTAGATCTCCAATTTCCCAAACAAGTATATGGTGAAGGCCTAAAATAAATGAGATAAGTGGTATGATTTTAGGGTTCCAGGACAATCAAAACCCTCTGCAGAGTTCAAGACTCTGAGGGCTAAGAAAGAGGACACTTCTGGGCAGCTGTATTTATTATTTTTTTCAAACATTACAGGAAACTGAACAGACCTTGGGAGTGGTTCAAGGACTTGCAAGTAACAAATTATGTTAACAAGGAGAAATATCTTAGGAGAAGACCTCAATGTTTTATTTCACTACAGGGGTGAAGTGGCTATAGCTACAGTCTTTATTGAGTTAATTGGAACTGGAGCCAGCTGTCCTCAGCCTTTATCTTATCTTGCATGTGTGTTCAATTTCCAGTTTCAGTGGCTCCCAGCAGTGGGAGTAAACCAAACTTCCAACAGTACTGCAACCACAGGGTAAGCAGCCAACATACTGTGTTAATCAGCTAGAAAATTTGTTGGCTTAAGTGTATTAAATGCAATTTTAATTAATGATATATTCAACTTATACTGATTTATCAGGATGTACTTCCATTGCAAGTTAAAGAGGATATGTACTCTCTGGTTCCACACACTGAGTTATCCCTACTATCACTATCCTAATCCATAGTTCATTGGTGGTGCTATACACCCCACAGGTTTGGACAGACATATACTGATGATTATTTATCATTATCATTTAATGCAGAATAAGTTCACTACCTTCAAATTCTCCTGTGCTCTACTTATTTTTTTCTGCCTCCTTCCTAATCCCTAACAACCACTGAACCTAGTTGTTTACATGGTTTTACCTTTTTCTTTTTGCTGTTTACATGGTTTTGCCACAAAGTACGTAGCTTTCTCAGATTAACTCCTGATTGGTTTCTAACATGATATCGTACTGTCATGTGTATTTGGAATTCCATCATGTTTTGAATAATTTTAATAATTTCTTTTTAGCTGATTCTTTTATTAAGATATCATACCTAATGCACTCATCAAGTTATTTTTCACTTTGTTTATAGTGCTCTTTGTATTTCTAACATTTTGTTGTGACTCTTAGAATTTCCATGTTCTTTCATTGCCCACTTGTTCTTGCATGTTGTTTACCTTATCCATTAAGAGCCTTTAATATATTAATCATTATTGTTTTAAATTTTAATTCCAACAATATTCCCATATGTCTAGGTCTGGTTCTGATGGCTGCTGCAATGGTTCAAACTATGGTTTTACTTTTTAAATGACTTATAATTTTATTTTGTAGAATACTCAACATGGTAAATTGAGTAAAAAGAACTGAGATAAATAGGTTTTTAGTAACATTGTGGTTAAGGGATGTGTAGAGTAGACACGTTCTTTATGTCCATAGCTAGGTCTCAGGCTTTTAGTGATTTTGTAGTATTTCTCAGAATTTTTCATCTTTTTTATCATAATAGAATGGGTAGAGGGGACTTGAATTGGGTATTTTTCTTTCTCTATGTTGGTTAGGTGCTTATAAAAACCTCATTTTTTAAAAATTAGCCTTAGTAAAAAGAGGAAAAGAGAATATATTCTGTATGTATTTCAAAATGTCTATTTCCTTGCTTCCTCTGTCAGAAGCACAGGGGAATTTATAGATTCAATCTTGGCTATGAAATCTTGGTAGAATTATGGAAATTAAGTTCACAAATGTCTGGGTTCCCTTCTATGACTGATGTTCCTTACCCTGGGCTTTTAAATGCTCAAATGTCACACTCAAGCCTCTCGTGATTTGTCAATTGCAGCATAATTTTTTTCTACCTTTATACTAATTTTCTACAGAGGCCTATGGTCTGATACCATACTGTGATTCTTTGTCTTTCCAGTTCTGGGAACAGCAGTTTGATCTACGTTCACACTTCTCTTACTGGCCTCAAAAGAATTGGTGATTTTCAGTTTGTTCAGCTTTTTTACTTATTATTTCAAAGTTTCCTACATGTTAAAGAAGAAAAACAATGAGCTCAAAGTTTTAAAAAGTTTGTTTCTAATTTTCATCTTTAGCTGTTGAGCATTTTAATCTTGAATGGGTGCTAATCATTTTCAAATGTTTTTTTCTCACTCTATTGAAGTGATCATATAATTTTTCTCCTTTTGTGTTGGTATGGTGAAATTTCATTGCTAGATTTTTAAAGGTAAACCTACCTCGGATCTCAGAATGAAGTCTATTTGGTCAAAATGCAGGTTATTCATATAAATTTCCCTCAGGGTCCACAAGGGATTGGTTCAAGGAGTTCCATCAAATACTAAATCCATTAGTGCTCACGACCCATGTAAAAATGGTGCAGCATTTACATTGAATATATGTACATCTTCCTGTACACTTTAAATCATTTCTGTATTAATTATAACAGCTAACACTTTGAAATTACTATGTAAGTAGTTATAATATTGTTTAGGGAATAGTGAGAAGAAAAACATCCCATAAATGTTCACTATAGAAGTAATTTTCTTTCAGATAATTCCTGTCTGTTGTTGATTAAATCCACAGAATTCAGAACACTAACTGAATATTTGATTTGCTATACTAAAAATGTTTTTTTAAATATTGCATATGACATTTAAATTTTTTTTTTAATTTGAAGGTAGTAAAATACAGCAGAAGAGGATGGAATAAAGTCATTTGAGACAGTGTAGTGAAATTGGTACAGAACTTCACAGCAGGTTACCAGGATAACAGTAATAGGTACCATAGTATATCTTGTTATCTACACAACAGTTGTTGTTTCAGTCAAGTATAGCAAAATCAAAGGAAATACAGAATATTATAGAACTTATCAAAACAGAATATTGAATAGCGCAATACCATTAATCAGGACAAAGCAAAACAGTAATAAAAATATTTAACTTCAAAGAGATGGTAGAAGGAAATCCCCCTTATTTGCTATATTACATATGGTCAGCCTCCCAAGAGATTCTCAGATCTCTGGCCCCCACTTGCTAATGAGGTGTGGGGGGTGGGAATGGGATCTTTGATTATCAGCCCGTGTGCTAGTAAACTCACAGCTGCTTACCAGGGCGGTGAGCTGGTTGCTCAGTTTGCCAGTGCCCTAAGTTCCGGCATGAAGCAGATCTCAGGAGACACTGCTGGCTCTCGCACTGGTTTGGCCATGGCTTGCCAGACCACTGTCACTTACTAGGGTGGCAGGCTGGTTGCTTGGTTTCCCAGTGCCCTAAGTTCCAAAATGGCCATGACATTTTATTTTATTTAATATATTTTTCCTCTTCCACCCACCTCATCTTTTTGTCTCCTCTTTGGTCTCTAAGTCCCCCTCCTCTCCCTCCCTCCCTGTTAATGACATTTTAATGAAGAACATTAGTTTTAACTCTTTTGTAATGACTTTCTCAGGTAATGATATTAGCTAGTGTTAGGCTCACAAACAAGTTGGGGCATGATCTACTTTCCTTTGTTTTGTTGTTGTGTAAATATATGCATAATATGGACATTGTTTCTTCTGTAAGTTTTGGAGAATTAATAAAATATTTGAGTTCTTTAATTTGTTTACATTGTTTCTTTTTTGTGTCAGTTTTGAGTAAATTGCAGTTTTCAATTTTTTTTATTTCATTTAATAGTTAAATTTGATTTCATAGAAGTTTTCATAATAATCTGTTATGAACGTTTTATGACTGGAGGATCTTTGGTGATATATCATTCCTCATGTCTGACACTGGTAAATTGTATGCTCTTTCATATTTTTACAATTGATTTATACCTTTAGTAATTTGAGTCATCACTGGAGTTCCTTAATTTTTTCTATTTTCTGTTTATCTATTTTCTATTCCTATCAATTTTTTTTGTTTTCTATTCCTATTCATTTTCTTTGTTGTGAATGTTTGCACCTATCTACTCTTTCTACTTATTTCAAGTTTACTTTGCTTTAATCTTTGTTGTTTACAATGTTGGCCATCGTTGTTAGAGAATTTTCTCTTATACAAACATTTAGACTTGTATGCTTTCCTCTAGCCACTGTTTTAGCTACATCTCTCATAATTTTATCTATAGTCTTTGATCACTTTTATTTTGGACGTTAAGAGTAAAAAGAATTTATTGAAAGAATGATAACTTCTGTTGGACAGAGACAGAAGGGGTCCTGAGTTGGTGGCCCTTCTTTGATTATTTATAAATCTATTATTTAATTTTATTGTAATTATTAGTCACTTTTTTAAGTTGTCTTAATATCTTTAATTAAATTTTCTCTGATCAGAAATTGCCTTCTAAATAGTTAAGATTATATTTAACCATATGGATAATTGCAGTGTACCCACTGTGTTAGATGGTTTTTCATTGTTGTTACAAAAATATCCCACCCCATGACTTAAAACAAGAGAGGTTGAATTTGGCACATTGTGTTTCAGAAATTTCAGTCATGTTTGTCTGACTCCCAGGGAAAAGCTTTATGGTGAAAGGTTTGATAGGGGAAATCTTATTTCATTGTGGCCTGGAAGGACAGCACAGAGGGGAGAGCAGGAGCAAGACATGTATATTCAGAACCTCAGTGATTCACATCCTCCAACTTGGCCCTATCTCGTAGTAACACATTCAGCTTTGAAAAGAAATGTGTTAATCTACTGATAAGTATATTGCCTCCATAATCCAGTCACCTCTCCAGGAGTCAAGTTGATGAGATGAACTGGCACATATAGCAGTTTTCAACTCTTGTTTTAATTTTAATTTTTCTAATGCTTATAATTTTACATTTAATTTAGCTATAATTTTACTAATGATCAAACCTACTGTATAGTCATAAAACAAATTATTATCTCCATTTAATGAATGATAAAACTAAGAATCTAATTGACCAATGAAGTCAAATGTGACTTGAGATCACAATACAGTCCCACTGATACTCTGTTCAGATCTTTATTCTGTCTTCTATTGATTCTAATAATGAAATATCGAATTGTAAACTTTGTTCTTGCCTCATATAAGGAATCAAAATTTTGTTCTTCATACAGAAATTCTGTTAAGCTAGCTCATCCTCGTTAGTAATACATACTAATTTGCAAACCCCTGTTTTCGTAATGTTGATCTGAAGAACGTCCTCTTTTTAAATATACATAAACCACTTAGTATTCAGCACAATCTACGTAACTCAGGAAATTCCAGATCCTGTTTTCAGTCCAGTCTTAGGCAGCCAGGTAAAAACTATTATCAGAAGGAAAACTATAATTATCAGAAGGAAAACAATTATCAGAAGGGAAATATTATCAGAAGGAAAATAATGGACACTATTATTTAGTGTCATGAGAAGCTACTCCAACAATGACAGAATTAGTTTGAAGATGGATATGAGTTCAGTGGTTCTGTGTATACTGACCTTATTATTCTCAGGTTATAACCTGTAATCATGCTGAATAAGCCCTCTAACCACATTGATTCTGAAGTAGTGAGCCTTTTACTGATGGTCTATTTGACTAGTCTGTCTTTTTTCTAATTATAGAAAGCTGTGACTTTTTGACATATTAGAAAAATGATAATACCAAAAAAATCAATGAACAACCCAGAAAGTACAGAGATAAGCATGGTCTATGGCAGCAAGAATTTGAGACAACATTACTTACTGACCTAGAGTCTAATTTGTATTCCTGTGGTGTATGTTCTTCTAATAGTATAAAATCTTGTTGTACTGTTATCAAAATTTGTAATTCTGAGTTAGTTATGGAGTTGCATGCCTGTAATGTCAGTCACATGGGAGACTAAACCAGGAAGACAGCAATATCCATGTCAGTGTGGACAATTCAGCAACTCTCTGTCCCAAAATAAAAGAAAAAGGACTGTGTACATAGCTCAGTGGTAAAGCTATGGTTTAGCAGATGCAAGTCCTTGGATTCAGTCCTTAATGCTACAACTACAACCAGCAAAACAACAAAAAGTTCTAATTTCACACCTTTTTGCCTATGTATCTCCCTTATATGCATTCTAAGAGGAACAGAATCTGAATTCACAGTACTTCTTGTACTATGATCCAAAACTAGTTAAGTGTCTGGCACACATTACAGACTAAAATACTTTTGAAAGGGTGCATCAAGTAATTATCTTATCTGATAGTTAGCTGTACCATAGAATATGCTTTCCAATGGAAATCCTTATGTTTTTTAAAAAGGCAGGCTATGTTGCCCAGAGACTGTACTTCTGAAAAGAATAATCAGTGTCAAAGGGGAAAACACATTTAGAATACTCATGATTATAGAGATACTGGCGTATGTTAATAATATACTGAAATCATAGGGAAATTAAGGAGAGATAGCTGTTAAGGGAATCATTTGATGAGCTTATATTTTAAAAATATTTACCTCCCTGGGTAAAAGATCTGCCCAATGAAAACTATAATACTCTGAAGAAGGATATTGAAGAGGATATCATAAAATGCAAAGATAAACCCTGTTCCTGGAAAGAATGAACAAACATAGTCAAAATGGTCATACTTTCAAACTGTTATATAGACTTAACACAATCCAAATCAAAATACTAACAACACTTCTCACTGAAGAAAGTAATCCTAAAATTCACATGGAACCAGAAGAGACCTAGAGTAACAAAAGCAATTTCTGGGCAACAAAGACAAGGCAAGGACAGCATAATCCCAACTTCGTTATACTACAAAGGTATAGTAATAAAAACAGTGTGGTATTCACAAAAAATTGTATCTGTGGATCAGTGAAATAAAAGAAAGGCACAGGAAAAACTCCTAGTACACTCTGCTATGTTGTTTTTGACAATATCAAATCTCTTCTCTGGGAGACAGATAATCTCTTTAATAAGTGGTGGTGGGAAAACCAAAATTTCACATGCCAAAGATAAACTTAGACCTCTATCTCTCATTAAGTACTAACATAAAACCAAAATGGATCAAAAATGTAAACATTAGAACCTAAAAACATTTAATCTGATTGGAGGCAAAATAGGAAAAACTTTTGAAGACACTCATGTAGGCAAAAACTTTCTGGAAAAAAAAAGCTCAGTTGCACAAGAAATAATATGAACAATGAACAAATGGAATCATATCAAATTAAAAAGCTTTTGAACAGGAAAGGAAACCCCTAACAGAGTGAAGACATAACCTATAGAACAGGAAAAATGATTTCCTAGATATCCCTCAAAGGACTAATACATAGGATATATAAAAAATTAAACAATTACACTCCAAACCATTTAAAGACCCAATTAAAATTGGACATCTGAAGTAGACATTTCACAGAAGAAACACAAAAGGCCAACAGATTACATGAAAAAAATATTCAATATTGGTGGCCACATGAGAAGTGAAAATTAAAACAACACTGATATTTCATCTCACTTCAGATAGAATGGTTACCATCAAGAAATCAACCAATAACTAATGTTGGTGAGGATTTGAGGAGAAAGAAACCCTTCTCTTTTGTTGGTGGGACTGTAAACTGATGTTTACAGTATGGAAATCAGTATAAAGAGTCCTCAAAAAACTAAAAGTATTAATTCCATGTGACCTAGTTATTTGCCTTGTAGGTATCTTTCCCAAAGAATAAAAGATATCATACCACAGTAATATATGCATAACCATGTTTATAGAAGCACAATTCATAACACCTAAATCTTAGAAACAGCCTATATACCCATCAACATGCAATTGGGTAAAGAAAATGTAGTATTTATATATACAAGATAGTATTCTGCCATCTTTACTGCTTGTAAAAATGAAAGATAAAAGGAAAAATGAGAAAGAAAACAAAATGTAATCCAATGTGGACAATGTATCTATAAGTGTACCTTGACTCAATGCAATTGTTTTGCATGTTTTATATGTTCTCTGGTCTATAAGTCTGGTTTCAATCTCTACATATAATAATTATTTTTATAAGGTATTATAATATAAATGAATCTGATGCTAAAAAAATAAGAAGGAATGAAGAAAGAGGGGAAGGGAATTGAAATATGTTATGTACATACAACAAAACCTTATCATGAATATATATATATATATATATATATATATATATATATATATATATATATATATATATAAAATGTACTACAAACATGTATTAATAAAATTTAATCTTCCAGTTTTAGAGATATAAGCAATGGAAAAAATTAACAAAGATAAGGGATGTGAGTATTAGATAGATCAGGGATTAGTGTCAGAACTTCTGTGGTAGAGTGGGTATATTGTTTTAAATGTGATAAAATGAGATAGCATTAAAAGTAGAAACACAGATACATATAGATATAAGACTTTGAAAGTGCTAAATATTAAAGACCCTTACAGAAAAGAACAAAATAATATATAAATTAAAATGATCACTTACGTTTTCATTCTAAAAGCAACACTTTGGTTTTTAAATTTTTAAATTATAATTTTTGAACTTATTTTTAAACATTTTTTTAAAAATTCATCTGCTACTTTCACATTATTTATCCTTTAAATAAGTAATTAAATTTGTAATCTCTGGAAATTTTCACTTCAGTTTAAAAAAGAACATAAAACAATATTATATTCCCAAACCAGGAGTATAAAAATGAAAACTCCAAAAGGCCTATATATCTTGTTGATTCTTATTTCTTACCCTTTTTCCTCTATTCATTTCATACTTTTTATTTCATTTATTGCATAGATCATACTTAATGTTAATCATAGGTTTTGGAGCATAACTTTTTGCATTTATGCTCAAACAAATGATGTCATGTTCTGACCTGGTATTTGCAAACACAGAAGTTTTATCCTACATAAACAATTAACTTTATCTAGGTTGTATATGTATTTGGTTTGGCAGAAAAGGCAGTTTTCAAAGATAACTGAAAGATCAGTCTTTAATGAAGAATTTAAGTTGGACTTCAGTGCATGTTGTCAAATTCATTCCACTGCAAAAGAAACATGATCACTTTTATTGGTGATTTTTATGCATGTATCAGTTATGCTTTTTGATACAGTTTCATATTTCTCTGTTTTGCAAACTTCTTATTTTCAAAACTGTAATGAAATTTAAAAGCAAGAGAAATGCTTTCTTAACTAAAGGTTTACCATTCATAAATGTGTGTATAGTGAATAAGTAGAAAAGGAAAAACAACCATAAAAGAATACTTGATGGTACCTTCTTATTTTTTTCTAACCTGTTTTGGAGTGGAAATAATGTAAATCATTTTTATTAAAAATGTAATCAAAGAAATATACAGAAGCATATTTAGTAAGCAATTGCATTTTTTCTGACTCTTTAGAACTTTTCTGACAACTTTAGAAGTTGATAGCCTTGGAGTCATTGAACAATATACTTACAGGTAAAATGGTTTTGAAAATGAAATCTGTAACACAAGAGAATGTTCAAGTAACAAATAATTAAAAATTGGTGCAATCATCTCAAAAGCTTTCTTCTTTAGAAACTCTTCAAATGTCATTTTTATCAGAAGTTATTTAGGATTAGAAATATTAAACTTAGTTGAAACATTAATTCCATAATGAAAGTTCTGTGGACCACATTAAGGTGACACAAAAGAAATCTGAAAGAAAATCTTTAAAGTGACAAAATATGTTGAATAGTTGCTTTCCACTTACATTTTATTTAGATTTTTGAAAAGATAAAACTACAGTGAAAGGTTAAGATTACAAAGAATAGCTTAGTTGAGGAGTATTGCTTTAGCATCATTTTCACTCTAATAAGGGAAATAATACAAATAATGTGTAATAAGAAAATCATCTACAATTTTAAACTGATTTCTCCTTGCTTCCACACAGCCAATATTATTGGACTCTTAAGAAAAATCATTGCAAAAACTGATAAATATGTTTAAAGAAATATACTCTAGAATCATCCTCATTAATGGTTCCTAAAGCAATAAATAAAAATCTATCATCCTTGTAATTTCAAGTGATTTTAGGTTTTCAGTATAGATGATTTGACTAAATAAATAAATAAATAAATAAAATGCCTAAAAATAAGGCAGATCAAGGACCATTATAAAACAATGAAATGAGGAAGAAATAAATTTCTAGTTTTGTAATAGCTTTTTCTTATTAACGTTGGTGTATATGTGCTTTAATCACTCTGTTATGATTCATAAAAAAACTGAATATATGTAAGAACATAATATCTGATGTATTTGGTGATAAAAAATTCCATGAAATCATCGTAATTCACGTCATAACTCTATCCATCATCTCAATATCACTTTATGTGTACAAAAATAATAAATAATTGTAAAAATTGTAAAAAATATGTAAAAAAAGATCATTTTTAAATCACATGTAATTCCATTCTTTAGAGATAATAGTTACTATCTGAAAATTTTTAAGGGATAGTTTCTATAGTCATACTTTACACATGCACATAATTCTATAATTTTATAATACTTTGTGAATATATATGCTCATAATATTATTACTTTCTCTTTGGTATGATTCCATTGCCTCAATAATACTCAAAAATATATAAATAAGTTAAGTAAAGAGAATGATATTTGAACAACAGCAAACTTCACACAATCCCCAGCTTCTTCATACATTTTTTCCAAAGTAAAAATGACTTGCTTTCTTTAACATAAAGGTAACTAAAGAGCAGAATGAAAGTATAAAGCAGTTATTTGTGTCCCTCTAGACTGTAGAAACAATTGAGTCATTAAGTTCAACACACTGTGAAATATAATGTGAGTAGAATTTATATCTCTTATTAATTTTGAATTGTTGGTTGTCTTTTATTATGTACTTTCCTTAATCTTATATTAAATCAAGGAATAAGTATTTATTTAATGAGTATTAATTTAATGAAATAGTAAATCGATATGAACAACATCATATTGTAGGAGTTAAATAGTTAAGTGACTCAAAGACAGTTTAAATATACAACCAAGTGATACATACACACAATTAACATTTGCTTCTATTCTCCAATGATGTGGAAATTAAAATGAGAATGTATTTAGATCTTTCTCAGAGAAAGATTACACTTTTCTGTAAGATGGTGGAATAAAGGTATCTTTCATGTGACTCGGAGTGCGAAGAATTAGAGTTGTGGGGAGAACCCATAGTGCAAAGACGTAGAGAGGAAAAGCTCTAGGAATCAAGAAAGAAGTAATGGGAAACTTTAAAATGGCATGGAGAAGCAGAAAAGGAACTAAAAAAAAAGCATGAAGCAGTCTGTAGTGCCAACCCCAGCTTCCTGTGGCAAGGTACACCTAATTCTGCAAGCACCAGGTAAGCCTGGAGAGTACTGGGAGTGCCCCAGTGGTAACAACGGACCAGCAACCGTAGACACAGAAGAAACCAAAGATTATTGAAAGTTATAAATCCAGCATGGGGATTTAGGCAGAAAGTGACTAGTACTCTTACTTTATAGAAGGTTAGGTTTGAAGAAAAAAAAATCCCCTCCGTTTGTGTTGTAACTTACATTTCTTTTCATTTGTTTAGTGCTGGAGTTTGAACCTAAGCCTCCCACATGCTGGGCAGGGGTTGCAACACTGAGCTGCATGCCCAGAGTAACTTACATTTCTAAAACCAAAATTCATCTTGAGACAGGATTTATTGTTTGGGAAAAATCTATTCTACGTATAAGAAGTCACAAAAACTCTTTAGGGTCCCTGCAGATATCCTGCCTTAATGACTTGCTGAGAGACAGCCATGAGACACAGTTATGGAGAGAAGAATTAGTGGCAGACACACTGAGAAGTTTGAGCAGCAGGGTCACTGGGCTTTAAAAACATGATTGTCAGCTTCTGTCATGACAACACAATGCTTGCGGTTTTCTAAATTACAGAACTCAGTCCTCAATACAGACCGGAGGGATCTGCTCTTTTACTAATGCAATTGAGGGTTAGTCTCTGCTGTGAAGATAGTTGGGCTTAGCTGGTCTCTGTGTATACAATTGAAAACAAAAAGAAAAAAGCCTCATGAGAGAATCAAGTCCTGTGACAGACAACATATATACTATTAACCAGCCTGGCCAAATGGGAAATACAGAGCAAGGCTCTGCATTCAACTAACAACCTACAGAAAAAAACATAGAGGGAACACTTTGAGTTACAGGCACAAGTAATGACCTTCTGAATAAGATTCCAACATCTCAGGAAATAATAGAATTGACAAACAGGATTACATATAATTACAGTTTCTTCACAGCAAAAGAGACAAGAGAGTAAAGAGACAGCCTACAGAATTAAAGAATATCTGCACCAACTTCTCTTCTCAAAGAGGGTTAAGATCCAGAATATAAATATAAAAAGAACTCAGAAATTTCAACAACAAAATAGCAAGTAACCTGATCAATGCATGGGCAAACAGAGTTCACTTTAAAAATATGTATAAAAGGACAGTAATTATGTGGAAAAAAATTCAACATCTTTAGTCATCAGGAAAGTCCCTAGAGAGGTTTCTTTAAACATTAAAAGCAGAACAACCATATTATCAAGCTATATATTCTTCATCTATATACCTCCCAAATTAAAATTAACATCCTATAGAGATGCTAGAATACCCATATTGATGGCAGTACAACTTGCAATAGGCAAACCATGGAATCAGTTTACATGCCAATCAAAAAATGAATAGACAAAATGTGGTACATGTAAGCAATAGTGTATCATTCAGCCAGGAGTAAAATAAATCAGATTCAAAAACAGAAGGATCACACATATTCTGTCATGTATGGAATCTAGAAAATAATGAATGGAAGAGAGATAATCATGGAGGAGGACAGGGATCAAGGAAAGACAGAAGAGAATCATGGAGGAATGAACACAATCAAAGTATGCTAATGGCCATGTATGAAGATGTCAGAATGAAACCAAATATTTTCTGTAATTAATAGGCACCAATAAAAAACTGAAAGCAATATTATTTTATTTATTATAATTTTTAAAATATTGCTGAAACAAAAATAGGCCGTAGTGGAAAAAAAGTAGTAGATTTATATACACGTTTTTAGGCTACTATATAAATTAGACATCAAAAAGAACTTTCAAATGCAATTTATGAAAGAAGATATTTAAATGTATATTGGAAAGGTCACATGTATTGGAGATATCAAAGGTTAACACAGGATGCACATGAAATGGTGTCTGAAATTTATGAAAAATTATAATGTAATATATGAAATAAGCAAGTGACTATTATCCATGAAAATTATGAAAAATTAGGAAACTATAAAAACATGGAGGTGACTGATTAGTGTTATATTTTTCATCTTCAGTATCCACTCAAAAGTCCATATATTTCATGCTGGGTGTACAGTCTGTAACAAAAATGGGATGGGGTAGAACCTTTAAAAAGTGACACCTAGTGTAAGAAGTTTTTTTTGCTCAGATCCATACAGTGGTATAAGCTTGTATTTTCCACACTCTGGGAGTCTGAGGCAAGAGGATCACATGTTGGAGCCTACGCTGGGGAACCCAGAAGCTTAGTTTTCTATCTCAAAGAAAGAAAGAAAACAGGGGTTGGAGGTATAGCTGACTATGAAGGCCATAGATCTCCAGTAATAGATGAAGGGACATGGGGACAGGGAGAGAGAAACGAAAAGGAAGAGGGAGGAGAGGGAGAGACTATACTGACCATTTCTTATGGAGAGTTCAGACTTAATTTACATTGGCACATGTACAAGTGATTGGAAAAAATATGCTTAGTGGAACTGCGATTCATAGTGTGTAAAATAAAAATAACACCGTAAGATAGAACTTTGAAAGTCAAGGTTAAGTGGTATGCAGGATATGATATTACATCATAACAAAAGGAAAACAATACCAAATGTCATCAAAATGTTAGTTCAAAAATGGCTCTATCTTTAGAAATACAGAAAAAATATCTTTGAAAATGGAATCTAATTCTGAACACATGAACTCATACCTGCTCTGGTGGAGACATAGCAAGAAAAACTGAAATTTGAAAATTTGCTAAATAGCTCTTTATGACAAATGTTTTGTTCTTTTAACTAAGATGGCTATTTCTGCAAATTGTACCCTCTCTTAGGTGTTGCTAAAATGGAATATGTGTATGCTTGAGGATACTTTGTAATTGAAAAATTTTTGTGGTGGAAGTAAGGGACTTGTTGGATCACCAATATGTCTTTTTTCTGTTCTGTGGTCACTGATTTCTATGAGAAAGCCCTGCCCTGATTTCAACTGAGGTCTTAAAATCTCTCTCTCTCTCTCTCTCTCTCTCTCTCTCTCTCTCTCTCTCTCTTACACACACACACACACACACTTCGCTTTCTCTCTCTCTCTCTGTCTGTTTCTCTGCCTGTCTGTCCGTCTTTCACTGTCTCCCCTGTTTATACTATTCTTCAAGATTATTTGCGTTTCTAAAATCATGTGTTTCATGTACCCTAATCTGCATACCAGTTTTTCACTTTTAATAGATAATTACAATTTCTGTCAATGAACAGGGAATAGTTGAGAAGATGGGTAGTCTAATGTTTTCATGGTACACCTAAACTTGTCCTTTTGAATAGATTCCAGAACAGGTATGAAAACTCTAAAATGTTACTTATCCACAGATTGTCTATTCTGTGAATAAGGGATCTACATCAAAAAGATTAAAAAGTAATTTTTAAAAAATTCTTATCTAAAATAAACCTATATATATTAAAGCCCTAAGATTCTCATTAGACAATACCTGTGGATATTGTGAAGAGATAAAGCTGATAATGAAATCACTTATCAACTCTAACCAGCTACTTTTTTTCATTTTACATGATACCTCTGCTCTGATGTTGACATGACTGAGAATAGAACAGGGTTTTCTTCTTTTTTTCTGGCTTCTATTAAAATGTGAAATAAAAGTTTAAAGAGATATTATCCACCTGTGCTTTGTGTGACTTCAGTTGAAATGTACAAAATATTCTTTAGATGGTTCAAGTGCTACATTCACCTATTTTTACTCAAGAAAAAGGAAGTAAATAGTTGTGAAACAGATCAGTAAATGGAACCTATTTGTCAAGGCTTTCTTTTCCCCAAGCCTTTCTCCTCAAAAAGGCTCAGGACAATATTTGTTTTGAATGAGGCTTTTCATAACAGAATATATTTGTGTTAAAATTTCCTTTCAGATGCAATATTAAAGGGTATTATAGGCCCTTAAAAATTGGCACAATGTGTAGTGAAGTGCTTTTCAATGAAACATTGAAAACAAGCTATGCTGCATAAAATCTTTCACCTCATTAAAAGGAGTGAATGGCTTACAAGTGAAAGTTTCAGAGGCATGGTGCCTCTGTACTTCAGAAGAAAAACAGAATGATTAAGTTTCAAAAATTACGTTCTTCAGGAACATAAGCCAAAAAGAAATGTAAATCAGGGTTAGATTGTGATTAGTAAAACTTTACTATTTTCTGACCTTCACTGAGAAGCAAACATGTGTTCTCTCCTGAAATACCAACTTCCAGGGTGCAGTCTGTCTATTAGAAAATAGCCTTGGGAAAATGTGCTGAATTCTGTCCCTCGATATGGGCTCTGTGGCTATCTGATGGATGCTTCAAGAATTTCTGTTCTATTAAAGAAGAAGACAAGTTATGTACTTGTATTAATCATTTTAAAGAGCTTTTTCAAGCTAAAATTTGCAATCTGGTTTTCCAGGGTTACTGACTGCCTTTTTTCTTTTGTTTTCCCTTTTTATTTTTCTTTCTCCTTTTCTCTCTGTGTTTTTCTCTTTCTCTCTCTCTCTCTCTCTCTCTCTCTCTCTCTCTCTCTCTCTCTCTCTCTCCCTCTCTCTCTCTCTTTTTCTTTCTTTCTTCTTTTCTCCATATTCAAGTTCTTATTCTCCATGAGTTGTACGGAGAATATGCATATGATTTTTGAAGTACAAGTTATATGCAACATAAGAACTAGTTTCTATCAATTTCTGCCAACTACTTACTAGGCAAGTGAGTCTTGGCTGCTATTATAACTGTTATTTTGAGAAATATCCAGTATCCAAGAAGGTCTTTTGATAATCTGTTTATTGAAGAAGTAAGCAATTGTATATTACTGAATGAATTTTTTATTTTGAAAGAAGTATAGTAAAGTACCTCACTTGAATAAATAAATCACAGTCAGGGTTTTAGAGTGACTTTTATATAGTATTCATCAATCTTCATAAACAAAAAAAACCAGAAATGTTATATATATTGTTTTATTCAATTAGTATATATTCAGTACAATATGCAAGTATAAAATAGCTTTATATTGTCTTCCTAATCATTTATTTTCCTGGATCAGTATCATAATATACACAGTTCAGTAGTTTTCTGGCAAGCAAACCATTAATTTCTGAGAAATGGGGTAAAATATTCTTATTCTTTATCATAGCAAAATATGGTTAAATACGAGTAAGAAACTTTTTAAGTAAGTTAATATTTTTCTAAAGCAATCATGTGGATGTATTTTAAATAAGACCACAAATAGAGTGTTTTTATTATTTACAGAATCATAAAGTTGTTTTGAATGAATAAACTTGTAGTATAATGAAGAAAAGTATATCAGGGAAATTAGAAAATATGGATTATTCATTCAATACATTAAACATGATATAGAATTTACAGAGTTAGACAGAATTGGAGTGATGTAGGCATGGATAAAGCAGATTATTAGAAGGGATAAAGAGGTCCAGGATTATATACATAAGAAGAAAATGATAAAGGTTCAATTTCAAATTAGTGGAGAAAACATTTGAATACTTACACTTATGAGCAGTAAACTGTAAATACTATAGTGGATGTAGCCATCACACTAGAGCCCTTCTTCTTTCTTGATACAAAATAAATTTCTCATGCATCAAAAATTTAAAAACAAAAAGAAACCACCTCATCACTAAAATAATATCCAGATTGATTTTAAAAATAGCTTTTGAGGGCTGGGGATTTAGCTCAGCAGCATAAGTGCCTGCCTTGCAGCAAGCAGTCGTGAGTTCAATCCCTGGTACCCATAAAAAACAAACAAAAAAATTTAAAAAATTTTTAAAATAGTGCTTGTAAGAAAAAGAATTGATTAAAGTTCCATTTTGAAGTTTCATGCCTCCCTGATAAAATAATTCTCAAAATCAAAGTAAAAGTAACACATTAAACTGTGAAATTTCTATGTTAAACAAAAAGCTTTTCCTTAACATTAAATTAATTCATAAACCAATGAGAAAATTTGAATCATGTAATAGAAAAATGAGCAAAAATATTAAAGAGGTTCACATATGACTAGCACTCAAAAATTAACATATGATATAATTGTAAAAGAAGCAACATTATAGAATTTTCATCTATCATACAGAAATAAATGACAATATCTAATATCAGTGGAGATATAGAAAGCAAGAATCCTCATATATTGTTTTGATGCAAATGAAATTATATAACCCCTTTAAAAATTAGTATTGATATGCTTATCAATTGATAGAAGAATCCCACCTACAAAAATATGTTCAAATAGAAAGACATGTATGTCCAAAGATGTTCATTACAGAATTATTTATGATTATAAGACTCTTAAAACGTGGATGCGCAGCAATAGAGGACCAACTAAATAAATTGAGTTGACTGGCATCCAGCAAAAAGAAATAATACATCGATATGCATTGAGGTACATGAAACATGAAGGGCACTCAAATGTTGCAGAATAGTGTGTCTAGTACAATTCTGCATGTGAAAACAAATATATGTCATTAAGTACACATATACCTTTGTACATATTTAGAATATATCATAAAGGAATCATATCAAAATATTATGCACAGAAGAATGAGGTGGAGGACAAGGATAGAGTTCTTTTTTATAATTTTTTAAAACTATATTTTTTTTACTTGTAGATGAAAAAATACAATGAATGGAACAAAAATAATTAAAAGGCAACATTATCAATTTAAAATTAGGGCATGAAACCTTGGGGCATCCCTTTGTGAAAATGGTAATTATCTATGGCCATGTCAAAAGAGGCCAAACTGATTTTGAGTAAAATATCATGGGCTTTTTATATCAATTCATTAAAATATCTGTTTAATCTGCTAAAAGATTCAAAAGTCACCAGATGAATGTTGTATCACCGTGTAAACTAAATTTTTTCTTCCAGAAAGCAGGAAGAGGCTTAATTGACAGCCAATTAAAAGATAATACCATACATTTACCACTACCAGTTTAGATCAATGATGTTTCTTTTTAAGGGACTCATGCACTCACTGGTGGGGCTATGGAAGATGATTAGATGATAAGTGTGTGTCTACTGACGTAGCTCAGCAGTTGAGTGTGCTGTTAGGAGCTAGAGCCTGGGCAGAAGAGGCAGGTCTGTCTCCCTTCCTGACTCTACTCTCTGCTTCCTGGTCACCATGAGGCTAGAGGCTTTTCTCAACCCAGGCCTTTTGCCCCTGTTGTTTCTGTGTGTAAGTCTGCCAAATATGGACTGCAACTTGAAAAATGAGCCAGAATAAAACTCTACTCCCTTAAATTTCAAGTGCCAGATATTGTGGCCCAGCAATGAGAAAGTGATTAAAACACTCTCAAATATGAGGTGCTGCTTACAAAGAGAAACACAATTTTAGCACTAATGTTTATCAAGAACCCCATTAACTCGTATGATAAGCCTGAGCATCATTTCACTGAAAGTATTTCATGTTCCCTCCTTCAGCAGGAAAGTATTTCTCCCTTGGGAAACACCTCCTATTACTATATCCAATATTGTATCTACATCTATCTCCATGTTGATTGATTCTAGGAACTTGTACCCCGTAAGTGGAAATTCTCTGTCATGGTTTCATCACAGGTGATGAGTTTAAAGAGTCAGACATTTTTCAATCTGTTTTATAGAGGCCAATGCAATGATCTTTTTATCACATGTCAGATATCAATGTAGAACTCAGATATATTCACAAACTCAACAGATGTCTGAAAATAGTCTTCATAGTTTGAAGAAAACTTGATGGAATCTTTCCTGATTATTTGTGAAATCAAGAAATATTCTTTCTCACTAAAAATAAAAACAAGTTCATAGTAAGATTTATCTCATAATGAGATTGTTTTCTATTCATCAAATAGCAGATAGATATTCTTTGAACTCTGACCCTTAGACAATTTATTTTCCTCTGCCCTCTTAGGCAACCACAACATCCAACTACCCTATCACATGTTTCTTTTTAATTCAGACATTCCTGTTTTCCAGCACTCTGTCTAATATGACCTATGTTGGACTAAGAGAGTGCTTGCAGTTCTTTTTTGGTCCCTTACCAAGAAGTTTTGAAGGCACAGGAGAAGCTCTGTTCTAGGGCAATATTTAAATGGTCGCTAGTACTTTTCCTAGATACTACATGTGCCTGAGGATTTCGGGATGTGCCACCTACTGTCAGCTGTTTTGCAACTTGCAGTAAATCTATTTTATTCATTGTGGAGCCATTTCCCACAATAAAGCCATGAGGTGAAGAGCCAGTAGGCAATGACTGATAGATCAGGGTTGTAAAACCTCGGAGCCCTTGCCTCAGTGTGGGAAAATTTCTGAAGGGTTATTTACTGGTCACAGAATACAATTTCTGTCTATATGCCACACTTACAAGCTGCTGTTAGCTTTCTTGTCACTAGATTTTAAAATTATGTACTCCAGATCACCACAAGATATTATGTCTTCCCCTTTATCTGCTTTTCTTCTCACTTTCTATCTATTATGTAAACATAGACCATATTAAAATCATCGTTCATTACTTCTTTTAATCTATGCCTCTCTCTGTCTCTCTCTCTTCCTCTATCTCTCATCCTGTCTCCCTCTTCCCCTTTCTCCTTCTTTCTTTCACTCCATTTATAAACTGCAGACAGATTTAGGACAGTGACGTCTTCTTGAATTGGCTCTTTCATCACTATAGTTTTTTTTCTCTTTAACTTTAAAAATGCTTCTTCCTCTAAAGGCTACTTTGTCTGCAATTATAATTATTTTACCAAAATTCTTTTGGATAGGCTTTGGATGGAGTCTCTTTGTCTTTGCTTTTATTCTCAACCCTTAAATAGCCATTTATTTAATGTAGAGCTCAAGAAAAGCATTCAGAGTTTTATTATAAATCTAGCAAGGAAATCAATATTTCATTTAACATATTTTTCTATTTATAGTTTATGTAAATATTGATATAGGTAGTTAATACTGGTGTCTTATTATTTGATTTTATTGTCATTCTGATGTGTGCTACTTTTCTTCTTTCTTATCTTTATTTTGATTAATAATATTCACTATTTAATTTTGCATTTTGCATTTGTATTCTAATTTGGGGGGTAATTCTAGATTCCTATGCAGTTATAAAAATAATAGAGACAATCCATCATATCTTTAACTCAGTCTAGTCAACTGCTAACATCCTATCTAACTATAGCATAGTGTCACAACCAGGCAGTTAGCTTTGAGACAGTCTTTCCACCTTATTCAGAATACCTGCACTGTTGTGTATTTAATTTAACACAATATTATATGTGTGCCTATTAAGTGGTCACCTCACTATCAAGACACATGAATGGAATCATAGAGTACATAATATTTTGAAATTTTTTTCTGTCAATATAATTCCATGGGTATTTATTCAGGTGTGTCAATGGTTCAGTTCTATTTTATTAAATAATATACTATTGAATAATATGCATCATAGAAGAGATCAGAAAAGAAACATAAAAATTCCTAGAAGCAAATAACAATGGACATATAACATAACAGTATCTATGGGACAATATGAAGGCAGTTCTAAGTTGGAAGGTTATAGTGGTTATTGCCTGTATTAGACAAATAGAGTAATCTCAAATAAATCTATAATAATGCATCTCAAGGCCTGAGAAAATCAAGAATAACTCAACCTCCTAACTATGAAAAGGAAAGAAATTATGAAGATCAGAAAAGAAATCAATGAAGTTGAGACTAAAAACCAATATAATGTATTAGTATATCAGAGTTGGGTCTTTGAATGAATAAACAAGATAGATAGAACTTTAGGCAAACTTACTAAAGGAAAGGGAGGAAGATTCACACTAATAAAATTATAAATGAAAAAGGTGACATTATAAGACACCATTGAAATACAGAGGATTATAAGACAATATTTTGAAAACTTTACTTTCTAATAAATCTGGACAATCTGGAAGAAATGAATAACTTTCTAAACACCTGTAGCTTACCAAAAATGAACCAAGAAAAATAAAAACCTTGAAAAAACCACTAACAGTTAAAATGATGCAATAATAAAAATTCTACCAAGTAAAGCTCAGGAACCGGTGGATAAGAGAACACCAGAAAACTAATGACAATCCTTCTCAAATCTTTTCATAGAGCTGAAAGAGAAGGAATGTTTCCAAATCTATCAGCGATGCCCGCATTATCCTCCAAATCTGGGTAAGAACTGATTAAAAAAGAAAATCAGAAGCCAATATCATTAATAAATATAGATGTAAAAAATACATAGTAAGATATTTACAAAGAATTCAACTATTCATATAAAAATTTGGTTTGCAAAATATGTCATTACAGGATCAAAAATCTGATGAAACATATTGATTAAATGTACTAATTTCTACAAACACGTATACAGCTAACAAAGCAGACAAAAATAATTTGAAATACTCGATAAAGTTAAAATTATTACTAATCTAAACTATAATACTGAATATGCAATCAGTCATCTTAAATGACTGCCACTAAAGGATTCCAGTGAACAGTCTAAAAATTAGTATTATGAAATCAGCTTATGAACAAATACTTACAGAGAGTAAAATGGGAACAATTAGTAATTTTATGAAGGCCAAATAAATTCCATGTTAAAAACTGACTAGGACATTAAAGAAAGGAAAGTCACATACCAATTACTTGCATAAATACAAAAAATTTCTAAGTATTATTGAAGCAGTTGTAGGAAAGACAAAATACAATAAGACAGTAGATAGAAATTTGAATGTTGTAAGGTGAGTGAGTGACAGTATAGTGTTTTGGGAAGTCACCAGGACTGTGATATGAGGCATGAATAAAAAGATTTTGGTGGTCACTTATATGAGTATTACAGACACAATTTTCCTTTTAAGTATATCTTCAAAACACTTATTAAGTTGCCATATTGAGAGTGGATGCTTTTAAGTATGAATTCTTAATGAGGAGGCCCTATTTTATTCATTATATAATAAAATAACAATAATAGGACCATTATAATAACATTTCGTGTATCATTTTACTTTTGCTGTGTGAACAGTAGTAGCATTTAATGATAACTGAGTACATGAGGTATGTCACACTGAAACAAAACGTTCATGTGTATTGACTATCATCTCTCTACAACTTTCAAAGAAGGTAATAATGTTAGATTAATTTAACAGAATCAGGAATTTAAAATATGGAAATAATTAACTTGGGTAAAGTCACACATTTAATAAGTATTAAGAAACACAGGTTAAGTCCTAGAGGTCTGACTCCAGAGACTTAACTCTTAGCCCCTAATCAAATTCAGGTACATACGTAACCATTTTGTGCATATGCAACACACTTCCCTGAGGACTGCTAGAAAAAACTGAAACACAAATGGAAGCGATTTGCTTCCTGGCATTCAAGCTGGTAGAAATCCATACTATCAAGTTACTATAATTCAGATAAAGAAGTTTATATTGTACTATGTTATCTCAGATTTGCAAGACAAGTCCATTTAGGTTGTACTTCTTAGAAAAAGGTGTCCATACCTATTAGCAGGCTGGCAAGTCAGAAGATTAGAGTAAGCTTTCTGAAATGTCCCATATTCATTAAGAATGGGTAGCCAAGGGGAAGCAAGTCTCTGCCTGTGAGCCAATCAGAGCACGGATCAGGGAGAACAAGGAAAGAAGCTAAGCCCCCTAGAAATGCATTAAAAAGAATTAATGGGAAATCTTACAAATTTCAGAGTAAAGATGGTTTGAAATTACATCTAATTCTTTTTGATCTGTAAAAATGACAGCAATTTTATTTTATTTTATTTATTTAGATCCTTTTGAGATGGGGTCTTGTGATGGAGTTCAGGCAAGCCTTGTGCTCACTTTGTAGCCTAGGTTGGTCTCAAACTTGCAATGATCCTCCTGCCTCAGCCTCTCAAGTGCTGGGATCACAGGAGTGCACCACCATGCCCGTCTCTAAAATGACAGTAATTTTAAGGAAATAACAACCTTAGTTATGTTCTTATCACCTTGTTTTGAAATCTTATATTGTTATTGTTTTGGGATCTTTGCTATTGTTATTTATTTGTCTCTGGTTTTTGTTTTTCTTGTATTTTTCTTGTTTTGTTTTGTTTTTCCCTCTAATACAGAAAGGCTAGATGTACATGTATAGGCTTACACATGCCTAGAATGTCTAAAGGATTTATGAGAATTGATTTTATTATATGTAATGGTATGAACAGGAACAGCTACTTTTAAGAAAATGAAACATTATGGTAGCCATTGCTGATTTTCTATTGCCTTGTTTTGAAGTCCAATAGGGCTTTTATTCTTTGTTTTGTTTGATTTTAGTCTGTTTTCTATTATTTGATTTCAGTATGTGTGACGGTATGGACAGCTATTTTGAAGAGAACAAGAAACACTGTGGTAGCCATTATTGATTTTCCTGTTGTCTGGTTTTGAGGGCTGGTAATGCTTTCATTCTTTTTTTTTTTTTTGATCAATTTTGTACTGTTGTGTTTTGTTTGAATTCAATGGGTGTGAAGATATGGAGAAATATTTTGGAGAGAACAAGAGACATTGTTGTAACCATGGTTGATTTCCCATTGTCATGTCTTGAAATCCTGTATTGCTTGCATTGTTTTGTTCTGATGTTTTGCTCTGCTTTGTTTTGTTTTATTCTCTTTAAAATAAAAAAAGAAAAGAACTCCAAATAAAGAGAGCAAACAAAAGAAACCACAGCAAGATTATCACTTAGAACAGAACAAGACATCTGAATCTTAATCTAGCAGCAGAAAAGTTCCAAAAGATTCTCTTTACATTTTTGAAGCAAGGTAAAGATTTGTCTAGTATCTGGAGGTGAAATAATGACCTCCTACAGAAAGGCAATTACAGCACATACTTGCTACCAACTCAAAGCCAAAAAGAAATATTCTGTGTTGGGGCTCCCAGAGACACTGATTGCAAAAGGATTCATTACCCTTGTGCTTGTGGAGTAGTACAACCCTCCAACACTCTTCCATATGTCACTCAAAATAAATGGTAGCTACTCCTGCTTTTTGAGAGAATGGGGTGATTTTCCTCTTGTGAATAGATCAGAGAAAAATGAACTAAAAATACATTAGGAATCCCTAACAAAATGACGTAAATGCAAAATGCTACATGTAATACTGAAGCCTGCAGGTGATAAGACCTTGTTTAGGTGAAATTTGTTTCCAAAAAGCCTTTCATATTTCTACCTTAATGTACAAATAAGTGATCAAAGATCATTAGACTGCAGGAAACTTCTCAGATCCTAACTTGAAAAATTTACAAGAACACAACAAACAAATAATAAAAGTGTAATGTGGATTCAAGATGAAGAAGAGGAAAACTAAAAAAAAAGTGAAGATATCAGATTAGATAACCCCAACATGTGTCCCTACAGAGAAATAATGAAAAGTGGAGTAAAGATAGTCTCAATAAGCTTTTAAAAACTATAGAAAATAGTCAAAGATTAATATCAACTGAACAAATGCTGACAAGCCAACTTGAAGATGATAAAAGAACTTTGCACAATTGTTGTTCACCATTGTCTACTTATTTTTCTAGAAAGGCAGGGTTTTAAACACAGTAGCCTCGATGGCCAATAGGAGAACCTGGTCCATTCTTCCAGAGATAGCACAACAGACCTTATTCTCAAACAAAGTTTTGAGTTTTATGTGTCTTACCTGAAAGTCTGATGCAAGGCACTTATTGTTGTCTTGCTTAAGTCAGAATTTCTCAGGTAGAAAGTAGCTATGTACAAGGTAAGCTGTAGAATTTCATAAAATAAAAACACAGCACACTGCTCCTTAAGATGAGAAAATAAAGTCAGGGCAAACAATAGACATAATGAAAATATAGAGGAAAAGCTAAGGAAAACTTGGTTGTGAAATTAGATTATTAAAAACTGCCCACATATACGGGAAATTTAGGAAGGCAAATAACCTCCCAGAGTAGGATGCATGCTCAGTAAAGTTTCTAAATTTTCACTCCTAGCTTGTCTCCAGACTTAGTAAAAGTTTATGAAGATTGTGTCACAGTTATAAATAGCATTTTTAACTGTTGAAGGGATACCTGAACACAGATTTTATTTTTAAAGAAGACTAGGTGGGCTTTTCATTTATTTTATCCTTTTACTTCCACTTTTCTCCTGCACCTTCTTTTATTATTAGGGTCCAAACATTAAAATAAATTTCTGTGGGCCAGGGATATAGCTAAGTGGCACAGTATCTGCCTGACAAGTGCAAGGTCCTGAGTTTGATTCTTGGTACTAAAAATAAATAAATAAATCTGTCAAAATATTAGCAGGCCACCTTTAAGGAAACATAGACTTCACAGATTCTGTGTAAAGAATATGGACTTTAACCAGCCTGGGCTACACAGTGAACTCGAAGCCAGCCTGAACTGCAGAGGGAGACCCTGTTTTTAAAAGACAAAAAAAAAATAAAGTTAAGATAGATGTGGTGGTGCACACCTGTAATCTCACTACTCTAGGAGGCTGAGGCAGGAGGATTGGAAGGTCCAGCCCCATCTGAGCTACTTAAGGATTTAATGAGACCCTGACTCAAACCATTTTTTTTTTTTGGTACTGGGGATCAAACTCATGACCTTGCACTTGCCAGGCAGGCGCTTACACTGCTGAGCTAAATCCCTGGTCCTTCAAACTAGTTTTTAAAAAGAATTGTTTTAAAGAACTGGGGGGATGTAGCTTAGTGAGAAGGCCCTGGGTTCAATCCTTACTGCAACAAAATAAAACAGAACACAGTGAAGCAAAACAAGAAAGAAGTTTTGCTATGGTCACAGTGGTTATGGCCAGGTGTGGTGGCACATGCCTGTAATCCCAGTACGTGGAAGGCTAAAGCACGAGGATCTCTGTGAGTTCAAGGCCAGCCCAGGCTAAATAGTGAATTAAAGGCCAGCCTGAACTACATAGCAAGACCCTGTTGAAAAAATAAAAAAATTAAAAGCAAATAAATGGTTATCTGTCCTCCCCGGGATGCACAATCAGAACTTGCAGCCCCACATGGAGTGCCCAAAATGCCAGCCTGAGAGCCAGTCAGCCTGACTGACTTCTGGAGGTGCTCGCTAAGAAGTTGATGTCATAGGTCATCGGGTTCCACGGATTTTTTTCCTGGTACTAGTGGTTGAGCCCAGGGTCTTGTACGTGGTTGGTAAGCATTCTGTTACTGAGCTACAGCCCCAGTGCACCCTTGCTCTCTCCCTCCTTCCTGCCTGCCTTCCTTCTCTTTCTATCCTCCTGCCTCAGCCTCTTGAGTAGCTGGGATTACAGACATCACCGGATTCTTGATCTGTATATGACATATGTATCTTTCTCTTTGGAAGTTTTTTAGGATTATCTTTTTATTGTGTCACCATGCACTACATATTTTATATCGCTTGGAGTAATTTTGTTTTTATTGCTTTAAATGTATTGTGCAAATTTATTGTGGTTCTTTAAATGTTGCAGATTGTTTCAAGACTAGAAAATGTTCTTATTTCTTTCTTTCTGGAATTGTTGTTAGTTGATTATTGGACATATTGGCCTGATTCTTTAGTTTTTTTTTTTTTTTTTTTTTTTTAACCTCTTGGTACAAGACACTTTTGATCAGGATACAATTCATGAATCTGCTGAAGACTGTGAGAATTTGTCACATTGTTTTAGTGCTGCCCATTAACTTACACTTTAACACTATTGTTCCTTACATTTATTGTTATGTACTTACTAATAGTTCCTTATGGGTTGGATTGTCATCTAAACCAGGGATATTTTGCGTGGAAGTAGATATTAATAATTGTGTCAGAAAACATAGTAAACTAGATCTGTCTCAGGGAAACTAGGATATTTCATCACCTTAATTAGGGGCATTTCAAACATTATATAAATAACAAAAACAAGTTAAAACTGAACAGAACATCAAAGAAGCCAGTGGGTCAACTGAATGGAAAACTGACTTTTTTTGTGTCCCCACAACAATACGAAAAGAAAAATGTTTTTAGATTTTTTGAGTCATTGCATAAATGAGCCCACTTATCAGACCTTCACTAGTCACTTGATAATGTACTCCTTACAGCTTTCAAACAGTTCTATTTTTAAGAAACATGCTATGTAACATGCTATAAAATATATACTGTCAGATATTGTATAATTTATATTGTAGCAAAAAATGCACACCCCTGCCCCCAGTAAACTTTAGTTTGTTGCCCAGGTAATTATTCTGTTCCAGTTCCAGTTGCCCCTGTCTCTTAGAAACATCAGGTCACTGTGATATAATTGTGTAAACCCATCCCCAATTGACAAGTCACTGCCTCTCTACTTCCTGCTTGCTTATCTCATATAAGTCCTAGACTACCAGAGATCAGGGCCTGATATTTGGAGATTGATCCCAATTGGTGCCTGTCAATGTAAATAAATCTGCCTCCAAATCCTGAAAAAATAAATAAATAAATAAAAGAATATGGACTTTAGAAAAGTAATTCAGAAAAATCATTAAGCAAATAATTACAATACCAAATCTAAGTATAAAACTAATCACAAGAAGAAAAACATCTGATTTTCAGAGTTACTACACTATACTATTTTAAGTATCCAATGTTCCACAAAAAACATAAAATAAAACACAAAATACAAAAAGAATCTATTGTCCGTTCACAAGAAAAATTAAAGCAAACTAATCCAGAGAAAGCACAAACACTGAACTTAGTAGTCAAACATTTTAAATTGTTTTGAAAATGTTCAAAGATCTAAGGAAAGTTAAGAAAGCAATGTTTTAAAAAATAGAAAATGTTAAATATTAAAAAATAATAAAACTGGAAAATTTTTAGTGGAAAAGTATTATAATCAAGATTTAAAAATACACTAATGATTTTTAATAGCAGAAAATGAGTCAACTTGAAAATATGTAAATTTATGTGTTTAATCTGGCAACAGAAAGTAAAATGAAAGAGGAAAAATTTTATTCAAATAGTTGAAAGCCAAGAACAAAGAATTCTGAAAGCAACAGAAGAAAAGTAATTAGTCATGTACTTAGGTTCTTTAGTAAGATAGTATCTTATTTCTAAGCAGAAGCCAAGGAGAAATGATTAATCATACTTAGCTCCTTTAGTAAGATGATATCTGATTTCTAAACAGAATCCAGAAGATAGCTCAGGAATATATTTGAAGTGCTGAAGGACAAAAATTGTAAGCAAGAATTCCACATCTGGCAAAACTATTTTTGAAAAATGAAATAAACCCCAGGTAAATGACAGCTTACAACACAGGGCTCTTGTTCTACAAGAAATGCTTTCCATCTAACTATCCTTCAAGCAGAAATGAAAGGGCACTAGACTAACTCAAAGTCATACAAAGAGAAATGTCACTTGTAAAATTAGTTACATTGGTAAATACAAAAGCAATATTATTGCATTTTGGATTGTCATTCCTTATAGTTGGTTTAATCAATCATATATACAAGATAGATAACTACACTACTGATCTCTGAAGTTCATTAGAAGAACAGTTTGTTCTTTCATAGTTTGATTGCTTGATCACTTTTTCATGTCTATGTCTTATAATCTGAACAACTACTTTGAAGATAACAATATGCAATATATTAACGAATGTTAATCTCTTGTTTTGAAATTCTGAATCATTTTTGTTCTTTTTTTGTTTTTAAAATTAAAAAAGAAAATGAAAAATAGCTTGCTTTGTTTAATCATATATTTATCCTTTCTGCTTCTTTATTCCTGATGCTCCACATTTCCTCCTGTTCCCATTTCCATACTGCCAATGAATTTCCTTACTTCCTTGTTCTACAGAAGGTCAGCTAGTAAAAGTGGTAAAATTTTCTCTCACTGGAGCTGGAGATTTAGTTCAGCAGCTCAAGTGTTTGCCTGGTAAGTGTGAGATTGTGAGTTTAATCCTCGGTACCAAATAAATAAATAAATAAATACCCTTTCTCTCACTGTTTCCTCATCTGAGAATATCTCACGTCATCTCTACCCTGAGGTGTAATTTCAGTGGCCAGAGAATTGTGCCATTAATACTTTTCTTTCAGTATCTGAAAAATGTTTTTGATGAACAACTTTTAGGATTTTCAATTGTCATTCTCCTATGGGTAATGAAAATTGTTTCCTGGCTTTTCTTGATATTCTCCCTTTGTCTTATATTTCTTGAAGCTTGATGGTTTTATGTCTGAGTATGTTTTTCTCTGGTTTAATTCTTCTGGAGATTTGCTCCATTTCTCATTTCATAGCTCCATTTCTCATTTCTTGGTTGGTTGTTTTCCATTTGAATAAAAGTGAATTTAAGTTACCAAATCTCAATTCATAGGAACTTTTCAATCATTTTTCCTTCAAATATTTTACCCTTCTATTATTTTTCCTTTCTTTTTCAGATTCTAGTACTTATCATAGGAGATCTTTGTCCTTTCCCAGTTCTTTGAGGTTCAGTTTCTTCAAAAATTTTATTCTTCAAAAAAAAAAATAGATTTCCTTTCTGTGGTTCAGTTTGATCATTTTTATTGGTCAATCATAAGTTGTATTAATTCATTTCTGTCTCATCTACATTCTTCTAGTAACTCATCCCGGCAATTGTGTTTGATTTTATTTTAGTTTTTCAAATACTTAAATTTTCAGTTCCAAAATTTCCATTTCTTTCCTTATCTATGTTTTCTCTTTGTTGAGATTATTTATTATTTCAAAAGTATGTTTAATTTCTCATCTGAACATTTATGGTAAGTCCTTTAAAATCCTTGCCCAATAATTGCAACATGTTTTATATAGACATTTAGACTTCTTGGTTTTCATTTTACATGTGAGTTAAAATGTTCTGGGGCTTGATATGGTGAGTAATTTTGAAGAGCATCTTAGATATTTTGAATGTTATACGATTGACTACTTTTAAAAATTACTTTACCAAAAATCATCTTGTTTAGATTCAGAGTACACGTCTAGCTTAATTTTCTCTCCAGGTCACATGTGAGAAAAATGTCAATTTAATTTATAAAACCTCCACAGTACTAATATTGTGTTACTCTGATGGAAGGCCTTTCCTCTAGTTCCTGTAGTGTTATTTTAGGATGAGAGGTGTTATAGTCAAGGATTGTGAGGAGAACAATTAGAATCAGGACACAATTTATAATGTTATTTTATAATGGTCACATAGAGTTTAACAAAAGAAAGTGTAGGAAATCTGTCCACAACTAAAGACCCAGAATACTCAGCCAAGGGCGTGAATCCCACAGCAATGTCCTGCATGAGTCCAGATGAAACCTTAGAGCCCATGACAATGCCTCCCATGAGTCCAACTGGAGGTCTAGAGCCCACAAGAAGGACTCACGCCAATCTGTTTTATGGATCCCTGCTAGGGAGGCCCAAAGATCACCAGTGGAAGCTAGAAAGTCTATGCCAGTGGGGTGAAGGAGCTGTGCTGATAGGTTGAGAGTTCTAGGCTGGAGCCAAGAAGTCATACTCAAAACAATGAGCAGGGATGTCCTGAAAAATATCAGTATCTTTACATGTGAAATGAATTTCTAGTGAGTAGGATATTTGAGTCTTGACTTTTCTTATCCCACATGTCTGTCTTTTAATTTTGGAGTTATTCTATGTCACAGTTAAGTTTTTTCATTGCTGAGACAAAATGCCCAACAGGAAATGTTTATTTGGCTCAACAGTTTGTAGAGGTTTCAGTTCATAGTCACCTGGATCCAAAGCAGGGCAGCATGACAGAAGGCAACAGAGAAGCAACACAGCAAAGGAGCAGAAAGCAACAAGGGGCAGGCAGTAAACTTCTATCTGTCCATTATAGTCTTCCAGGCTACCCAGATGTAGAGCCAGTGGCACTCACACCCAGGATGGGATACCATTAATCCTAGCACCGAACCATGAATCAATCCCACCATCACATCCTTGATCCCAGCATCACACACCCTAGATCTACCACCTCTGAAAAGTCCTAGTTTGGCAGGACACCTAGATACAAGCCTTCATGTTTATTTCCTTGGAGATATCATTTTGCTAGGTCAAACTTTTCCCAAACAATTTTACAGAATTGATTTTTCATGTAAGGAAGAGCATGATGTACTTATTAGATTATATAAAGTACTTGTCTCCTATATGTCTTCTGAGTTTAACAACTTTAATAGTGAACAGAACGTAATTTTAGCATATAGTGTCTAGAAGTTTACCTACCCATATATTTATTACCTACTAGGATCAGAACAACTCTTAAAAGCAAGTAGTTCAAATGATCACATTTCTAGTTATAAGTTCTGGAAAGTTGGGAGGTTAGCAGGTAGTATCAAGGATAGAAAACATTCTATCTATGTAACATTTTCTTCACTTCTTAAACAGAAAATGTATTCTATTTTAATAAATATGAAAATTGTAGAACTCTTCAGAAGTCACAGTTTGTAATATTAATGAATAGTGAAGAATGAAAGTTCTTAGTTATCCTTCAAAGTGAATAATAAAACATGAATTATACTTCAACTACAGTTATATTGTACATTGCAAAACCCACTAACTTAACATGAATTATTAAAAAATAGCACATTAGAGAAGATTTCAAATCAAATCTAGTTATGATCCTCTAATTTTAGTCTTTCTGTGTGAAAATTGTTGAAGTTCTTGCTATTTCCAATTATAATAGTGTTGCTCATTTTATAAAAAGGCCTTTGCAGATTTTTCTTTACAATAATCACTGAAATTCCAATTTTCCATTTGTTATCAAGGTTTTTTATTTAAAAAAGAGTCTTTACACTCTCATTATATTTGATTTTCTTTTAGCCATACCCAAACATATTGGAAACCATGCAATTAACAATGTCAACATAGCTATCAAGTGTAACTTCTTTTGGTTGCTTAATTATCTGGAACATAACATTCCTTCTACTACCATAGATTGTTGTTTAATGCTTTTTTCCTAATAATATTGCAATCCAACTGTATTTTCCATGTTCCATAAATTTTTTCATTGATATGGACATTTGTTTAAACTATGTTAAACTTTTTCTGTTCATTTTGTTCTCCTGTACTTTTGATTTTTCTCTTCCATATTGAAAGACTCTTGGGCATTAGATTTTTACTTTACATGAATTTTTAAAATATTTTATAGTTGTTACAACTAGTCAATTTTTAATCATTTAATTAACCTTGGCTGAAAAATCATTATCTCATTATAAATAATAGTTTTATGTTCAGAGTATTAGAAATGTAATGAGTTATTATTATTTAGAAAATACCTCAGTGTTTTTACGTATTTATAAACATGAAAGGAAAAGCTTAACAGCTAGATCTATGACTTTTTACTAATTCCAGAGGATGCTGGAAATTTGAACCTTGATTAAATTCTCCTCACATTAACCTATTTTATAAAACCATTCTATAACTAGTGCAAACAAAATCCAAGTAAGGACTGTAAAATGGACCAAACACATGTACCTTAGTGTTGAGGTTATTTTTAACGAATAGCTAGTGTCTAAGGGATGTAGCAATGCCAGAGAATAAAGACTAGTCACAAACCTCTGCCAGGATCAGCAGATTGTCATGTATACCACAGAGTGCAATAAAATATTCCGAATGTAAAAAGAAAGGGATCATAGAGCTGAAGGTTTACCTGAGATGAGAGGGGTGAAGGGAGGGAGCCCCACTCAGCTGTGGTCTTCTGGTGACCACATGTTTCTCAAGTGCCTGGAGCTCAGGAGCTTCCTCTGATATGTGGAGCATGGCATGTTGCCAACTGTCCTGCACCCTTTCTAAAGTGTGGGTGACATGCAATGCTTGATGAAGCTTATGGTCTCGTAGGAGTTTGACATTCAACAGAACCCAAGAGCATTAGATTAGTGAAACAAAAACAGTATTTCAACATGTAACTGTAGGGTGTATGTGGGCATTTAATGTTTATGGAAATATGTATGACTCTATAGAAATATCTCTAAAAATCTTAATTTTGTTATGTTAAAATTTAAAAAGAATCAAGCTTACAACATTCACTGGTTTTCCAATCATTACATGTCTTTAATATAATATTGTGGCACATAGTTGTTGACTAAGGTACTTATTACCTAGGCAATGAAGCCCTAACAATTAAAAAAAAATTCTATTTTTAAGAGAAAATAGTGTTATAGGTTTTCCTGGGATGGAAAGGAAATCAAGAGATTGAGAGGGGAGGTAACAAGATAGAAAAAGGAATTAAGATGTATTATATACTTTTACCTACTGCACACAAGGAAGGTAAAGCTTTCATACTGCTAAGACATACTAATAAAACTAAATAAATGATAGTCCCGGTTATATAAGTTATTACAGTGGTCAGCATCAACCTTGGTTATATATTATTAAGTGTACATTGGGAAATGTGCCTGTACTGGAAGTCTGTTAACTTAATGTCCCTTCCAAAATTATTGTCCCACAGCCTGAACCATAATACAGGCATTCTTCATTTTTCATTTCAGATGTCTGAATATTTAAGAATTAAAAGTTTTTTACTTTATTTTGTGAAAACCAAAGGGAATCTTCAAAAAGTTGAATTTCCTTTCGCATGTCTTCATTCATTACTTTGAGCTTTAGGTTTTAAGAAGTATTATTTAGTAATGTAGCAGGCAGCTGGGTTCAGAAATAATACAGGCAGTGAGGTAGGGCTAGGTCCTCAGTAGAGCCAGTGAAGACACCTGGAAACTGCTGGGGAAGCTGATGCCTCCTGCTGTGGACCAGGCCTCAAGACACAAGGCCAAAGAAATGCACCCATATCCTGAGGATTGATACCCTAAATAGTTCCCTCCCCCTAGGAAAGTCACTGCTCTGTAAGAATGCCCACTTTCTACAACTCACTTCCCCATTTATCCCTAATGTAATCAATTTTACCTGAACTAGTTATCTTATTGGCTAACTGTAATTATGTCCCACCTTATGCCCATCTGCCTTGTGAGTTCCCAGTCTTCCCACACCTTGAATCCATGGTTTTACTCTATAAAAGTCCTTGGAAAGGACAGAGTCCTTGGCAACCGGACCTCTTCGGTCTCTCTTCAGACAGAAGCTTTCTTTCTCTCAATAAATATATTCTACTCTTTACCTCCGTTGTTCCTAACATTCATTCTTCAGTTTTAGAGAACATGAGCTCATACAGGACATAGTAAGTCAGGATTTTCATTCCCCTATATCAGTAACATTGCATGTGGTACAACATAACGACTGACTAGATATGTTTTAAACTTGATTAAAAAGACGGCAAACCCCTGCCTGATACCTTGAATCATCAAAGGTGGAAACCATTATGCAAATGACACTTCCAAAGAAATCTGGCTGGATTTAGTAGACAAATGGGGATTTAAAACACTATAATTGACATCAGGAAGATACTCAAAGTATGACGACATTAGGATTGATTTACTGTTAACCATAAAGAGAGGAGAGTGGAAACCATATAAAAAACAGTGATCAAAATTTTATTATGAGCTTGTTTGTCACAGCTCCCCTTTAATACCACATTGCCCCCACACACATCCTAGGTCATGCTTATGAGATGGAATGTCCCCAGAAGTTTTTGATGCACACTGCTTTTGTACCTACAGAATTGTGGAATAAATAACATGTTCTCTGTTGTCCAAACTGACTTTAGGGCTCAGCCTTGGAGACCTGAGTCTATCTCTTTTTCCTAACCCACAAATATTGTTCTTGTCTTCCTACCTTATGGGGAGTTTTTAACACTTCTCACTTCAGATATAATTTTTGTTTGTTATGCTTTGGTAAAATTGGACAATTGTCATGCAAATTGGAAACATCTGATTTTGTTTATTTTTCAGTCTCAGAACTGGACCATGCTGAATGCAATATCAGTCAGCTTAGTGTCACGAAAGATGCCTCTAGGTGAACACAGCAGGAAACACAACAACACAACACAACACAACACAACAAACTTCAGGATGAGATTTGCTTCCTGTTTCTTCCATTCTTCTCATCATGTCCACTGCTAAATTCACATCACTTTCTTTTAACAGTGGAATGTTAGTTATTTACAATTTGTTACACTTTTTTTCTTACATTAGGTTTTGATTACTTGAAAACGCTAATGGATGAGTTATTCTTCCACATCATTTCTGTATACGGTATGCAATTTTAATTTTAAAATTCACTGCATATCTTAATTTATCCATTAATCCATTCATGGATTAATATAGATGAACACTTGGGTTGTTTATAACCTTTGGCTGTTTGGAATAACATTTTAATATACATTGATGTAAAAGTATCTGTTGAAATCTGTTTTCAGTTCTTTGAGGTATGCACCTAGGAATGGAATTCTTCAATCTATGACAATCCTGCAGATAGCCTCTAGAAGAATGGCTCAACATTTTTTCTAAAAAGCTAAACTGTTTTACATTCTTAAAAAATCTTTAATTTTTTAGGGTACATTATCCTACTACAATAAATAAAATAAGAACTATATTTATCAACATTATTATGATCTTAGACTTTTGGGGGGATATCACAACAATATCCCATAGTTAAAATAAGTAAACCAAACAACAAACCAAAAGTAGGAAGATGATTTTTCCAACTACATACAAGAAAGTTGCTATATAGTGAATGTTCTTGCTGCATGCCAGCTAATGGAAAGAGATAAGGTCCAATCTGCACCCACTCCAAGGGTTATTTCTTGATTGATAATGGATTTATTGCTAGGTTTGGAGAGCTAATGAGGGGATTTGGGGAGAAAGATGGGAGAAGTAACCTGCTGTACTGGGAACTGAGGTTGGTCACTGTTAGTGTCAGCTACACAGAAGGTGTCAAACCACAGGCTGTCAGTTCAGCTGCTTGTTGGAATGCAGAAACTATTTTCCTTCTATTTCTTAAAGGCACCAGGCCCCTTACTCAAAATGTTCTAATTTTAATCTGAAATTTGAGAATGTGTTCACAATGCATCACGTTTCTAGCATTTATCCAGGAAGTTCTGTGAATTGATGTCTCCTTGATAGGAGAAAAATGCTTGTGGTATGTAGATCTCTTAGTTGCTCTTCCCTAGCACATGGAGTTGTGGTAAAGTTGGGAGAGAGTGGGTTGAGAATTGAGTAGAGTTAAAACAACCAAGTTATTCCAAATGATTGATTCTAAAATTTTGCTGGAAAACTTGAGAAGTTTTCTAAACTCCAGTGCTCAAGATCACATCCCAAACCAATTAAGCCAGAAGTTCTGGCTCAGGTATATATATGCTTGAAGCTTCCCAAGTGTCCTTAATGGGCAGTCAATGCTGAGAACTACATTTCTAAGCTGTTCTCTAAGGAGAACAAAAGGAATAGAAGGATACCCCTTTGCAGTCAGTCTGAAGACCCTGTCAAATGGTAGTGGTGGATAACATAGACATTTACCAACTTTTTATACCTGTCTAAACAACCCAGGTCAATTTAGGATAGGGTAAACTTTGGAAGCAAGAGATGAATCAGGGGGTTCAGACCATTCACAAAGGTCAGATTGATATGGGAATTTGTGTCAGTTACTTCCTGTAAATATGGTGAAACCATGATTTTCATACTTCTCAATACTCTGTTTTTCAGGTTTTTATTAGCTCATATTTGCAGTATACAATGATCATATTCCCGTACATAACACATTTTAATTCTTTTTCATCTCTTTCTTTCTCCTCCCTTTCCATCTCCCGTTTATTTGTTCCTTTGCCATTTGCAAAAGATCTATCACCCTATTTCCTATTATCTATCTTTACTTTGCTCCTTATTTATATTTTGGGTTTCTCATAAAAGAGAAACCATCCAAATTTAAGTGTGTGTGTCTGATATAATTTACTTCTGGATACTTTATACTAATAATTTTAAAACTACCTAATAAGGAAGGCACAAATTTCTTAGCGACATAAGATTTCAAGAACAAAAACTTTGGTTGTCATTTTCCTCTCTCCTAAGAGGACTGTCTTATACCTGTATTCCTACAAAATTTTTCACTCTGTGTGGGTGATCTTTTCTTTGACTTTGAGAATATGAGACTCTCTGCTTCAGCCCAAACTCACTCTTTGAGAATATAAACTAGAATGTTTTGTCATCAACTGAGTATACTGTTTCTTAGGGGAGAAAAGCATTATGATACTTTTACATTTTGGAAGAAATTGTTAGAATCTTTCAAAAGTCTTTCCTCTAATAGACTATGAGTAATTAATGATGTCATATTCCTTAAGCATGTTTATGTTCAGAATACCTTAAGCATGTTAAAAGTCACACAGAAGTTATAAGATTGAAAAAAAATTATTGTGACCAAACAGGATTTTTATAGAAAAATCACTCTATATCTACCACCTATCAAGATCAATATTATAAAAATGAAAGATTGTCTAGTTTGCTTTCTTGTCCCTGAAACACAATATCCAACACCCACAATTTAAAGGATGAAAGTATTAATTTTTGGCTCTCACTTTTTAGATGTTTGAATCCATAGTTGACTGGTTCCAAAGCAAGGCAGTAGGGCAGAGCAAAGAAGCAGAGGATAAATAGCTGATGGAATGGTGGTTAGAGGCAGAGAGATCAAGGCAGGAGGGATAGAGATATACCTTTCCAGACCGCTGCCCCTGTTACCCACTTCTTTCCACTAAGCTTCACTTCCCAACCTCACACTCATGTAGCTCTAAACTCACCAGTAAACTAATTCACAGATGATTGTCATGCCTCCATGATCCAATCACAACCCAGAGTCACAACCCAGAGTCCCACGAGTGCATGAGGTTTTGGGGAGATGTCTAGATATAAACCATAACAGAGATCGACTAGGAAAAAGTGATTAATGGAGCTCAGGTGCACTACTTTCTGGCTAAGCACTGATGTTGTATCCTTGGACATAATGTTGAAGTTTTCACTGCCTCTGTATTTTCACTATTAATAGAGGAAGTAAGAAGAACCATTTCATGGGGGTTGTAGCAAGAAAAAGTTAATGTATGTAAAGCTCTTAGTTTTTGCGTAGTAAGTATTCAACAATGACAGCTATTATTAGAATTACTACTGGATATTTACATGTTTATTAGTTGTACTAACTTTTTTGGGTAACTGAGTTTATTGTACTTCAGAGAAATATGTCACAGAATTTCAAAGGATGGAGGCTGGCTGAAAGAGGTCTAGAGCCATCGTTATTGGCACCATTTCTATCTCCCTATGTACTCAAAGGGAACTAGAGTAGTATTATAGGGAGGCAATCTGTGGTCTGGTACTGTCACTCTCCTTGAGGTACTCTATTTAGTGGATCAGTGTGTCTAGAACAGTCACTGGTTATGGAATGGTGAGTCTAGGTGAGATGGCCAGTAGTTATTCTTGACCATGTGCTTGGTGTGTCAAGATTTGGAGATGTATATTGACAGGTTGATGTGCCTATAAGCCAATGTATTTAGATTTTTCCATATTGTTATCATTCCACTACATCTGAGTTCCAAAATCAGGTGAGGATTTGACGTGTATCCTAACTAGTCTCTGAGTCTAAGTTGATGTGCCTGGCTGGTCCTTCAATGAAGGAGGCTACCAGTCTCCTAGCGTGTTATCCACACATTTATATGCTTCCCACAGCATTCTACTAGACCAGAAGTATGCCCGATGCTAAAAGGGGACCATGGACAGGGAGTGAGTGAATGGGGCGCTACAGAAACCAAGCCTTCCATAATCTAGCAATCCCTTTAGCCTAGCTGCTTTTGCCTAAGGAATTGACTTTCTTCCACTCAAACTTCAGCTCCATCCTTACTGCTATAACAGAAAGCCAACAGGAAGAGAACCAACTATCTGTGTCTGGGCAAGAGCAAAAGAAGTGATCAAAACATATTGTGACTGTTTAAATTTTAAAAAATTATTGTCAGTAATCCCCCCTCAAGTATTTCCTCACCTCAAACACACTTGTCTCACCATTCCTGCCACTTTCTGAAACACTTTCAAGAATCTTCTTTCATGTGTTTAGAAAGTGTGATAAATAATATAGTGACTGTTACTGCTGAGTATAACCCAATGGAAATGTAGGCTCTTAACTCTTTAGTAACTATTTTAAAAACGTTTTGTATTTGCTTGCAGTTTCTGTTTCCTCTACTGTGTTCCTATAGCACTCTGCTGTATTTAAAGAATAATCATATTTTGAGCATAATTATATTTTTATGTCACATCTCTTCTTTCTTGCTTGCTTTGGTTACATGCACTAATTTATGCATATTAATATCCTTATGTCTATATATGTCCAGAGCAATGTTAAATCAGAAATTATGAAGTATCTCTACAAAGAAGGGGATGGCTCTACATCCGTTTGGTAGAAATATAACTGTAGATTCTAATGTTGTTGGATATTAAAAAATATTTTTTACTTAAACAGTCTAGACTGTGGAAGAGGAATACAAGAAATCTATGGAGAATTTATTCCCTGGGATCAGGACACATGAATTACCTGATACATGATGAGCTAAAGTGATGTTAGAGTTCATGAACACTGTTAAGGAACACATGTTTTAGCCGTAACTAGGAAAATATAGATAAAAGCCATAAAACTGTTCTACTCAAGTTTTGCATAAAATATTATAGGTAGGTAGCAGATGGGAAAGTAATTAAATCTACAGGGTTGGTCCAAATACAGATAATGTTAGAGAAAGACCTATTAAGACTGGCTCTTGAAAAGTGATGGGGTATTTGAACAGCAAAATAGGAAGAATGCAGAGAATAAACATTCAGAGAAGAGTATAATTAAAAGAGCAGGATTTCTCAGACACTTTATCTTAATACTTATCACGAAGCATTTGCACATATCATTATCTATTTCTAGCTTCTCAATCAAGAAGTATCAATTTTATTATACAAACCACCAAGCTTTCTTATCTTCTGAGTATCATAAAAGCTAAGGGTTAGCAGGGATCATATGAGCTCCCGAGTTAATTCATTTGGTAATGCTTGAGTGAAGTTCATGACATCCTTAAAAACTGCTGCCCATCCTAGGATTCAAAATTTCAAGGAACTGGATTCACAGTTACTTAAAGTGGTTCTTTTCATCTTTGGGTTGTAAGGACCACAGGATATGTATCCTTATTTTAAACTTTAAATCTATGTCTATATCTGTTTCAGTTTCTTGAAACACTTCAAAGTGTATACTATGAACCACTTAGGAATTACTTTCCTTGCTATTTTGTCTTTGTGTTGAAGGTCAAATATCCCTGGGTTTTCTTAAATTCTTCTTATGGTATAATATTTAATATTCAATAGTCCAGTAATCATCTTGCAAATATATTTCTAAATTAAGCGTGTGCACTGTGTCACTGAATTTTAGAACTGCCTGTGTTTTTACTTTTATTACTTAAGCAAATCAGCATTTGAAATTTGATATGCAGAAATACTAGCAAGTAGTCCAAGGATTATTATTCTATGCTGGACATATATTCTCAGAAATATATAGTGTAGAAAAAAGTTGCACAGAAGATCCCGAGAATGTATTCATATTGCCAAACTGTATTTTTATTACTATTGATTAAGTAGCTAATGCTCTCTGTTCCCTCTCCCCTTGGCTACTGGTAATTACCATTTTAGTTTCTGTGTCTATAAATTTGATGATTTTAGATTTCATCTACAAGTGAAGATATGCAATATAAGTCTTTCTAAGGCTGGAATATTTCATTTAGCACAATGTCCTCAAGATTAATACATGATGTCTTATACGGTAGTATTTCCTTTGTTTTGAATCTTGAAAAATACTTTATTTTAGTATGTATATATAACATTTTCTTTATTCATGCTTAGGTAGATATTTACATTTTTTTACATCTTGGCTACTGTAAATAATGTTGCAATGAAAATGGTACTGATATCTTTCTTGAGATACTGATTTCAATCTTTTTGGATTTATTCTGAACCTAGAAGTAGAATTTCTGAAACAGGCAGTAATTCCATTTACCCTCTATACCATTTTTCATGTGGTTGTACCACTCTGCACCAGTGTGCAAAGATTCCAATTTCTCCAGTTGCAACATTTTTCTTTTTTTGATAATTGACATCCTAAAGAATGTTAAATGATATATCATTGTGGTTTTGCTTGTATTTCCTTAACTAATGACACTGGGCAAATTTTTATATACTTGATAACTAATTCTTTGAAGAAATATCTATTTAAGTTCTTAGCTAATGTTTTGAGATTATCAGTTTTGTTGATGGCTTTGCTATTAAGTCATATGGTAAGATCAAGTTCTTAGCATTTGAGATTCTCAGTCTAACTAATTTAATTATTGACCAAGTGAGATTCTGCTTTGTACAAAGATTAGTTTAGGCAATGCTACAGCATGGATATTTATGAGGTTGTAAGGAAGAGAGAATTCAGTCTTAGTAAAGTATATCTGAATTATCCTACATTATTTAATTTCCATTAAATAAAATACAAACTTTCATTAATAAGTTTTCACAAAAGTAGAAAGTTATCACTAACAACAATAAATTCACCCCCACACTGTGTTTAGAGACTAGACAACATAATTGACCAGCCATCCTATCTGATCTTTGAAATAAACAGATATATTCTTTCACTGATTGCTTATGAATGAGTGCAAAATGGAATGTTCATTGAAGGTTGAAATTGATTGAGTTTCAATTCATTAAGATTTGCCAATTTTCAGATTTGCTTATAGCAATACAATAAAATTTTAATTAACTGGAAACTAGTCCCAGTAACAATAATCAATCAAAATTGTCTGTAGAGCTTTTATTATAGGCATTCACATTTGTATGTGTTCATATGTCTACATGTAGACATATTTTAATTTTATAGTAGTTAATATTGCCATTGTAGAGTTTCAGTAATGATATAACCAAATTCAGTTTTTAGAAGTTGTTTTATACTAATTGCTTCTCAGACTGAAGAAATAGTTTCTCATATTGAGTTGACTCCACATGCTCTTCCTCTCACCATTCTTCCTTTTGTTTGTATGTTTAGCAAACCATTTACATATGCAACAGGACAAAGCATTATTATGAGGCCACTATAGAACAGTGTGTTTTTTTTTCCCAGTTCCTCTTCCTAGAAAGGTAGAAAAAGCTTTTGCATGAAGGAATAACGTGTAAATGTCTATTTGTTAAATTAATCTGCCACACTCCTAGTGGGGTAGGTACACCTTTTTCCTGAAAGTTACTCAGGTCTGTAGAAATCTGAACATGAAACCAAGCTTTTTGGGTCTCTGCAAAAGCAGAAATCAAGGTTCTGGACTGAAATTCTAGTGGAAGAACTTCAGTATTTTACACCTGTGTTCATAATCTGCAATTTAGCTTTACACAGTGCGTACAATTTGCCTAAAATTCTCTTCTTTCTCATTTCATTGACTTGAACATACATTTACTTTGGCCTTTTTCTATGGATGTTTCTATCTAATTTCTACTTGCATTTCAAAATTCAGTTCAAATGTGACCACTTCCAAGAACATATCTTGACTCACTCTCTCAGCAGTTTGATGTTGCCCAATTTTAAATCCTCTATTTCTTTATATTTCTATCACTATGTTTGTTACAGTGTTTTTGTAATCATTTATCTACTCCTCTGTCTCCTCTTTAGGTAGTGAGGTCCTAAAACTTACAAACTTTCAACTGATGTGATAGGTATCACATATAATATTACCATAACAAATGTTCAGTGAATTTACCTTCTAGTAAAATTTAAAGAATGAATTCAACTTTGAGAAAACCAAAAGAAAATTCTATTAAAGAATTTGTTTTCCTTTTGGTTATTCATTAAGATACTTACTGTCAAGTTCAGTTAGTTTTTATTTTTAATACTTCTTTTTCCTACAAACTTACTATTACTGTCACAGTTCATCCTAAAGAAGAATATCTTACATGATTGACTCTAAGACATATTGGACTATATTATTCACACAAAAACTCCAAAATGTTCTATTTAATATGATAAACAAAATTCTCTTTGACATTCATAGTATTCATTTTGCACAAACCAAAAGCTTTTTCATCAATGTATATTGTCCTGATTTTCAAATCACAAGAATGTTTTTTGAATACTAACAGCTGAGAAGGGATTTTTTTGTGTGCCTATTTAGTCTCTCCTCCTTATCCTCATTTCCTTGAGGGTTTTTTTTTTCTCATTTCATATTTACTTTCCAAATCACTATTTTTCATAGTGCTATAAGCAAGATTTCATAGCCTCATCTCTGCAGTCCGGAAAGACCCATAGAAATTATTATAATCAGCCTACTTAAAAAAAACAGATAAAAGATGAGAAGCTGCCTTTGAAAAGAAACATAAAGGAGTCGATTTATTGATGGGTGCTTTAATGTTTCATTCTACTTGCAAATTGTTTTATATATATCACTATGATACGAAGATGAATTACTTGAAGGAAATAAAGGTATTTGTTTTATTCTTATCTTTTAAAAACCAAAGCTGAATTTTTTAGATTGGCCAAATGGTTCAAAGTCTATCATATTTGCTTTATGAAATACTATCATACTGCAGTTATTCAGAATTGCTGATGCACACACCACATTTGGGGACAAATGAGATGGCTTATTTGTATATTGAAGTTTTAATGGTGCTTTTTGGAAAAAACTTCAGAGAAAAGTTTTGAACAGTTACCAGGGAGCACAATAATGAGATGTTGCCTTCAATTCAGCATTCAGTGTAGGACAGAGGGAACTAATAAGCAGTTATTTCTGTGGAGCAGGGCTTCAAAAGCAATCTCCAAGAAATACTCTCAAGAAGTTTAAAGACAACTGAACATTTTTCAATATAAAATCAAAAAAATTTTCCTCACAAGTACTTCATTTTTTCTAAAGCACATTCTATAATTGTAGTGTATCAAATTATTGAGTCTTTAAGAGTATAGTTTCTAAAGCTCTTCCTTCACTTGCTTCCTCTGAGAAATAGATTAATTCCTTAAGAACAGGCATCTTGACAACATTAAAACAATCAAATTCACTTAGAATAACTTCACATCAAGTTGAATTACATAAAAAAGTCATTTGTAGGTAAAAAAAAACAACTGAATATTGGCAACTTCATATGACACAACATTGAATGTGTGTGTCATTTTAGGATGTATACTTTGATACAATATTGATGAAAACATCAAGTAATTCAATCATTATATCTATAAATATCTATCAACAAATAAGTATTTTTTGTTATATAAAACATCACTTAAAACCTCCATCATATATTAAAACCTATACCATGCATTTGTTTTAATTGTATTTGTTTAGCACTGGAAAACAAAGAATGCAAATAAAATAAATACATAGTTAAACCTCAGCAACCTAGCCAGAAGAAACACAAATCTTATTACAAATATAATGAAAACCTTTGTTAATATTGCTGTATTTGAAATTGGATGTGCATGTATAAAATAATGGCATATCCTATTTTAGTTGAGGCTTTGAATTCTTGTCATTACATAGTTAAACAAATAAGACTATTTAAAGTGACTTTAATTCCTATTTGAAATTCTATGTCATAGTTTTAATAATGACATTTGTCACATGAATTTCCTTTCCTCAACCTTCAAAAACTAAGGAATAAAGTCCCTAAAAGTGAACTGGCATGAGAAAAATAACAGTGAAAATGGATAACTGATACATTAAATGAGTAGAGAGTTAAGAATCAAAGAGCAATTAAAGCAAGTTTGTGCTTAATATTGCTATTAATATTAGAAATAATGATAACATGATCAACTGGGTCAGATTCAAACCCCATCTATCTCAGTAAATGGAAATTTTTTTTTCAAGTTTTGCCTCTTTCCAGGACATCTTATACATAAGTAAGTCAAGACTCTAAGAAAAAGTACCACTGATATCCTGGGTTAAAAGCAATTGGGATGGTGGAGTTGGGGACACCCTTTTCCAAGTGACAACATTTAAGCATATATAAGGATATTACCTGAAAGTCCTAGAAATCATTGTATAATTTTAAGATAAATGTTATTGCATAAAGTATTTCCAAAAATGATAAACTTATAAAGACTGTTTTTTCTACTTCTGTAGCTGATAGATTCCAGCAAGTGATGACTTTTAAGGCATTCTGCCCTCTGAGACGGTGACATCACTCATCTAACTCATTCACATTTAATATCACTGATATTGAAAGTAAAAACCTTGCATTTTTTCAGAAGTTGTTCAAAATGCTCACTTACTGTTACCTTATCATCAGTGTAAAATATTAGAAGCCCAAGAAAGATACTCAAATCTCAAGTGTGAGACAAAGTTAAAGTATACAGTTTTTTTAAAACAAAAAATAGAAATAACACAGACTTTCAAAAATAGTAGGAAATTAACACTAGTTAATATATTGCATATTGTTATCTTAGAAGTAGTTGTTCAGGTCGCAAGATTTAGGCATGAAAAAATGATCAAATCAATAATGAGCACCAACAGTTTAGATACTATACTACTAACCTCTGTTTTTGTTTTATTGGTACCAGGGATCAAACTCATGACCACGTGCTTTCAAGGCAGGAGCTTCTGCTGCTGGGCTAAATCCCCAGCCCTAACCTCTATAAACTCATCAAAAATATCATAGAGGGTTTTGACCTGTGTTCAGTGATGAAGTATGCATTCTATGACGTTTTCATTTACCTATTCATTGGGCATGAGTTTGTCTCAAAGTCTCTTTATGCATTTAGACTTTATGAATACCAGAAACTATCTCTTCAGGTCCTGATTCTTGTTTAATACTTAATACAACAATTTCTCAATAGCAATCATTATCAGACATAAAGAGCCAACAGTGAGATGAGAACTGCTAAGTGAGAGTTTCAGTGTGGCGTGGTGGTACTTCTTTGACTTATGCTCCAAGTAAGATTACTTGAAGATGCTAGTACACACTGCAAAATATGCAAACCCACCTCTTTTCCTGAAAAATCTTTGGACTCTTGAAGTTTCAAGTACATAAGATGAATCAGTGCTATAGATCTGCTCTACAACATAGTAACTATGATTAATAATAGGACAAAGTGTATTTCAAAATTGTGTTAAGTCATCCAGTACATAAGGATGCATGCCTCAAGTTTCTACTACTCTGAAAGCTGAGACAGAAGATTGTGAGTTTGAGGACAACTGTGTGATTTAGTGAAGTTGTGGCTCAAAAAAGTACAATAGTCTTGGGGTATAGTTCCTATACCAAAAAGAGTGCTAAGTGGACAGAAAACTTTTGAGAGTAATAGACACTTCTGTTATCAGATTGTGGTATAATTTTTTATAGAAACTAAAGGAAAAATGGGCATTGGTTGTTGAGTTCTTGTAAAAATAGTTTTATTTCTCTAAAGATACAAGCATTAATCTCTATATATGAATTATTTTTATCCATAATTAAATTCCATATAAGTGATATACATGAAATTTAATGAAACTCTTTCATTGTAAAGTCTCAGAAGACATGAAAGATGAAATAGTTATCCAAGGATTTTTATTCTGGTATAAGGATCAACTGCCCAATCCTATCAGCACTAAACAGTTATAGAAGATGGAGCTTTGCCCTTCAGCTCCTCCTCTTAAGATTCAGGATGAAATGTTGATATAAGAGAAGTACTTGACTTTTCATTTTTCCCAGGCCAGCTGGTGAGATGTGGCTTTGCTGGTGACTACTGTATCCCTGCCCCTCACATTCCTTTGCTCCTCCTCATCCCCGAAAAGACGGGGATAACTTGCTTCAGAATCCTCTCTGGCAATCTAGCGTTCTTTCTATCAAACCATTTTCAAACCCAACACGAGCGCAGACAGACAGGCTGTGTGGTGCCCCTTCCCCTCCTGCCAATTCAAAAGATATTGATGCATTTGTGAAAAATGGAGGGGTCACTCTGGAAAAGAGGAATCAGGTTCTTTATTAAGATGTCCAACTTGCTCTGCAAACTTTCAGCCCTGCTCGTTACTTAAGCAGGCCTGAAAACTTCTCTATAAGCTACATTCCTCAGCCACTCCTCAGGTTTTAGTCTAGCAAGGCTCTTTTCTTTGTACTGACACCTCTGTGCTACAGCACAGGTCTTATTAAAATAAAGACTTGACTTGTTGTTATATTTTTCAAAAAGAAAAAATATGTATTATATTCAAAATGGGGAGTAAATTCTAAGTTTCAAAATTTAGCCTTATTACCATAGGAACCAGACCAAATTTCAAGTCATCCAAACTGGAGTTGAAAGATGAAAAACACTAAATATTTTCCTAAATGCTTCATTGTGGAAGAGAGACCAGAAATCCCTGGGTAAAACAATTATATGTGAATAGTGCTACTGACATTCATCATTCACAGTTTCAAAAATACCAAAAGGGTTTGTGTTAGTTTTCCAGGCCTGCCATAACAAAGTACCACAGGTCAGATGGCATAAACATAAGATAAATACGTTTTCTTACATTTTCAGAGGCTAAGATCAAGGTTGTGGCAGGGTTTCTTTCATCTGAGGTCCTAGCAGTTAGGAACTCAATGCATAAATTTGTGTAGTGAGAGGAAGATATACAACTAAGCACATAACAGGAATAATAGATGTGACTCTGATTTATTCAAAATTCTTTTAAAAAGGGACATAGTCAATTATTATCATGAATGTGAAACTAAATCAGAAAACAGACATGTCTATGATTCAGTCAAATAAAAAAATCAGACGAAGGAGAAAATTTGCTGAGTCAAGGGGACTGTGGAGGTCATTGGAATAGGTCATGAGTATTCATTCCTCTGGCTTCCTCTGAGTGCCATGGCAGAATATTTTTTAAGATCCACACTATCATATACATTTTCTTGGCCAACAATTGTTAGTATAAATCACTCAAGTTCAATGTTTTAACAGCTAGTATGAGATTTAGATTTTCTATATTCTCTTTTTCTGATAGCAGAATTAGAAAGCTATTTACCTAATAGAAAGCCTTAAATCCCGGTAAATTTTGCTTCTCTGCAAATTACACGTTTACAAAATTTTCATACCTATCCATTGGGTATAAATGTTCTTAATCTACTCAGTGCTCTGTTGATTAAGGCTCACAGCAAGCACAAACAGGTAACGCAAATTATCCCAGTGATGTATTAAGATACAAAATAACAAAGAAGAGACTATCATAGTCATGCTCAGTAAGAGTTGGCCTAGGATTGAGTGGATACTTTGTATCTTTGTTCTAGGCACCTATAGTGTACATTGCTCCATGAGTTAATGTTGAAGGAACTCAGAATATCAGATTCCCTACAATTTTTTTCTTCAATTAGTTAACTCTTAGCAAGGTAGTACTCTATAACTAGGAAGGTCAATGAGGTGACAAACCATTATTTTATTTATTTTATTTTATTTTATTATCATCACATTTAAGCCAGGAATGTTGACCAAAATAAGTGAAAACCCAACATGTATCTAATAACTTCTTTTCTTTTATTTTCTAGCCCTTTCTCCTCTTTCTCTGCTTCATGAATAGCTTACAGATGCCAAGATAGAAAGAACTAGTTATAACTTCTACTGTCTTTTTTTATTGACTCCCTCTGCCAATATTGAAGTGGTCAATGAACAGTACAGCTGAATTCAGGGTGTGTTAAGGTAGGTACAAGTGATTAAGAGAAAGGCCAACTTGTACTTACATAGTTAAATGAAAGTCTCAGTGGAGAAAGCTAACCGGTGTTGGGAAAAGGAAATACTGATTTTCAAAAGACTTATAATGAGTCACATAAATTCAGAAGTTTCATTCTCTTAGGTCTTTCTATTCTGGAAAGAAAAACCATTTACAGCAACCTTGCTAGGCAAGCCACAGATGATTTAAAGCAAAACCCTTACTAATGTTCTGTAAAGCAGGCAGACCATTGCTAGCTACTTTGCCTTTGAAAGTCTTTGCATGCAGATCAGATTGAAGGCAACAAACATTCTTTAGATAAGGAATGCCTAAAATGATGTCTTCTCTGACTTAGTCTAGCTGCCATAACAAGACAGAAAAACTAGTCTATTTAAATGTTGAGGTGTATCAGTGATATAGGAGAATGAAACTCCCGACCTGCTATGTCCGCAAGTTTGTGTTCTCTAAAATTGAAGAATGAATTTTAGGAAAAACAGAGGTGAAGAGTAGAATATATTTATTGAGAGAAAGCTTCTGTCTAAAGAGAGACAGAAGGGGTCCCGAGTGGGTTGCCCAGGACTCTGTCTTTTCCAGGGACTTTTATAGAGTAAAACCATAGGTTTAAGGTAGGGGAAGACTGAGAGCTCAAAAGCAGATGGGCATAAGATGGGACATAACTACAGTTAGCCAATAAGATTAATAGTACAGGTAAAAATTGATTACATTAAGGACAAATGGGAAAGCAAGTTGCGTAGGAAGCGGGCATTCTTGTGGTTGTGACCTTTACCCTAGAGGGATGGGATATTGGCTCCAGGGCCAGAGGGAACTAATTAGAATATCAGTCTCCAGGATATAGATGCATTTGTTTGTTCCTTTGTCTGGAGATCTGGCCTGCAGCAAGGGGTGTGTCCTCCAAGGTCATCAGACATGTGGTCCTCTGTGCCAGCTTCTTTGACGGCTTAGCCCTGTATGACTGCCTATATTTCTAATTGGCTCAGCTGCCTGTAACATCAGTATAATTATTATAGCTTTTGTAACCAGTAGCAATTTAAGTATTAGGCTATTTAAAATGGTTTCCATATACAAAGAGCAGATACAGTTATCCATTGTAATCCACTGAAATCAAAATTGCCTTGCTCAGGAAATGCTGAGGATTATATCACCTACACTAACTTGCAAAAGTCTCAACTTTCCATATTTAGTCATCATTTCCAATTCCTTGTCTGTTGTTTAATGCTTTCAATCCATTGATTAAGTAATGTCTTCTGGGGTGGGGGGAGAGCAGGGTCAAAGAATAACATCTGAATCAAACTTATCAAAAAATTAATAATTGAAGAAAGACCCCAAGATTTTCAAAATCAGCCCCAACCAATAATTAATGCAGAACTACTTGGAAAATATGTCTATGTCCATTATTGTCGTACCCCAAAAATGAGACAACATCCAAAAAGGGGAGAAAAAAGATAGCGCTTTATTTTAGCTGGCACCAGCAGCACAGATGTGGTGGAATCTGCAGAACTGTGCAACCAGGTTACATTTCCAAGGAGTTTATAAAGGAAAAAACCACAAAGCAAAGGTGGGGAGGGGCAAGGGTGGCCTTTTACAGAGACAGCTGTATTTACAGGAATTTACAACTTGTAGTGGACCAATTAGAGGAAACTTTACAGCTCCAGGTCAGTTTACTGGAATCTGAGAGAGTACAAAGGTTAAAGCTTTGTAGCTTGGTGGTCAGCTAGTTCCTGGAAATTTACAGAGAACAAAGGTAATAGCTTTGTAGAGAGGGTAGTTGCCAAATTTCTGGAATTTGATAGAGTAAGAAGGTCACAGATGTACAGGTAAGGGGGTTTGGGCCAGGCCTCTGGAATTTTAGGAGGAACGAAGGTTGGAATCTAAGACAATGGAAATGGCACATACAGAACAGGATGGTGGTGCTTAGGTTAGAGTACAACAATTATTAAATAAGCTTAATAATATTCAGCCTAATCTCACCTGGCATGTCCTCTTTCAAGAAACATTTGGGTCTAAAAATAATTTTGTTCAAATAAAATTGCCAGGAATTGAAGTGGAAGGGGAAGGAGTGAGATAAAATTAAATGCTAGTTAAAAACCTTTCATCAGACTAGCTCTCTTAACCAAAATATTGGATCAATGGCCATTGATTCAATGAGTTCAGTCCTCCACCACTAAGTGATTGCAGGCATTGTTCTAGTGGGTATACATTCATGTATAAATATAACTTTAAGGAGCTGGTCTATCATTTTCAACAATTTCAATTTGGCTTTGGCCTTTGCCTTTTGAAAAGTTTCTTAATTCCATGATTTCCATAACCACATTCTTATTTGTAAGAATAATAGCATATTATTATTATGCTAAAAACTATCCTGATCAAAGCATATTATTAAATTAATCACATGGATATTTATAACTGGCTTGAAAATTCACTGTAAATACTTTGAAGAGGTATTAATTTATTTTTCTGAATCATTTACTCTTTCCAGAACAAGCTTATTTTGTCAGACAGATCAAAAGTACAAATTCTACTACTAATTCTTACATAGGAGCTTCCAAATATTACACAATATTGTTTAGGTAAAAGATCAGGGTAAAATGAGCCTCATTTTATTCTTTAAAAGGCTATGTAAGTAATGTTTACTCACTTATTGCCCATTTGCAAAAAAAAACATGTAGGAAAATGTGTTCATCCTTTATTTCGATACTTTTCAGATGTATATTAACTCAATATCCTATATAAATTCAATTAAATCCTTAACAAATTTCTAGAAAAAAAATTTTTAGATACTGCTGAGACAATTTTGAAACAGAAAAAAAATTGTGCACCTCATACTACTCATTACAACAATGTGGTATTTGCAAAAAAGAAAGACACAGATGGAGGAGTATGGAGGATCCATGAATCAACTTCCAAAATATGGATGAGTTGATTTTCAACAGAAGTGCAGAAACAATGCAAAATGAAAAAACATTTTCAACAAATGATGTTTCAACATCAATGTTTTACAAGTAATATTCTATAATGCACACCTGATTAAAAACTCAAAATAGATAATAGACCTAAATGTGTAACCTAAACATTTAAAACTTAGGAAATTATAGAAAAAAAAATGTGAAAGATTTAAGTTAGCGAGATTTTGATGTGATGGCAAAGTCAAAAAGAAATAAAAGACAAATTGAAATGTAGCATAATTGAGCCCATTTGCTTTTAGAAAAGGTATTTTATAATATGAAATCCATGCTACAAAGTTTACAAACATTTCTGACAAGGATATATATTCAAGGTACACAAAAAACACTCAGAACAAGCAAATTAAAAAATATAACAAAGACTCGAATAGATACATCTCTAAATAAGATAGGCAGATGGAAATTAAGTGTATAAATATATATTCAATGAACTTAATCTTTAAGTATAAATTAAAATACATCAACAGAGCTCAGAAGTCATTGGGATTATCTTACTATGAAACTCCAGGACAAATTGACAATATAGGCCTATCAGAAAGGTGAGGTCATGAGGAAAACTGCCATAATGAAACCTAGGGAGAAAAGGAATTACAGAAAGTTACAGGTGAGGTCAAATTACCTGAAAAAAAAAAAAAGCCAGTAGAACCATACAGTGGTTAAAACACTAAAATGACCCCTGCATAATAAATGTGAATTCAGCTGAAATACCTGCAAGATGTAGACTCTGAGAAGTATCACAGGTAAGACTGAAGTCAAGGGAGAGGCAAAAACAAGGTCACTTAATGAATTGTAAGATTGTAGTCTTATACCTATGGTAAACGTTAAGGAGAATCCAACTCAGATTAACATAAAATCTCACTTTAAAGGTCAGTTTTCTCAGATGCTATTAAACAATACATCACTTCAACTTCTAAAATAATATTAAATGACATGATAAAAGTAAAAGAAAAACAATATCTGATTAGACAAATCAAGCATCAGACTCACAAATATGACACAAGTTTTGAATATGCATAAAGAGTATTAAAAATAATTGAAACTAAACCTTTAGGCTTCTAATTGAAAAAGGGAGACAACCTCCAGAAATACATGGCATAAAAAGGAGATAATTATTGTACATTCAAGAGAAAATGCTAGAAATGAAAAGTAACAGAAATAATGAGTACCTTTGATAAGCTCATTGACAAAATAGGAAAAAATTGGGGAGCTTGAAGATATGTAAATAGACATTTAACAAACCAAAATTACAAGGGGAAACAAACAAACAAGACCCTGAAGCTTCTTAAAGTTAAAGCCCATCATGGGGAGCTTAACAATTTAGGACTTATTTACAGATTCCTTATTTCAAAATATATTTAAAAAATAAAGAGCTGTAAATATAGTTTAGTGTGAACATCCTGGATTCAATCCCCAATTTAAAAGAAACAAATAAAAAAAGAATAAATAGAGTTGAATATCTAAGAATTATATAAGTTTATAATATAATGCCTTCCTGGAATGCAAGTGGAAGAAGAAATATTTGCAGAAACAGTAGCTCAAATTTTTCCAAAATATTTAAATGCACTGAACCACATATTCTGGGAATAAGAGATCACAAGCATATCATATTTAAATGAAAAGGTATAAAGTATATCATATTTAAATGAAAAATAAAATAAGAGAAAATCTTGATGGTTAGAAAAAAATTATCACCTTATCTATAAAGAAGCATAAAAATTTCATCAGCTTCTTTTTTGGGTATTTATATACCCAAAATGTTTGTAGTACATAATAATTACAATCCTTGTGGGAAGTTGATACAGGTATATCACACAGATCTCTTTTCATCCTTTTCCTTCCACTCCCTTCCTCTTCTTTTCTTCTCTTGATCTACTTTCCATTTGATGAAGATCCAACTGTTTCTTATTACTGATCTTTTATTTTGTTATTTTATCTTTCTCATGTAAAAATAGCATAGAATTACAAGTTTATGTGTCTGAATTATTTCACTTAATATTATAGTTTTAAGGCACATCAATTTTCCTACAAATGACTCATTTATCTCTCTTTATGGCAGAGTAGTACTGCATTATATATAAGTACTACATTCCTTTACATATTTATCCTTTGCTCTACATATGGACCACTTCCATGATTCTTGTCATCAACCATCCAAACTGAAACCTAATAACAAGATATTTTATTTAATTAAAGAAAAATTCAAACAACAATAATGCTATATCTGGTAAAATTATTCTCCAAAGTGAAAGAGAAATAACTTTTGTTTGTTTCAGATGAACAAAAACCGACGATTTTTCTCTGTATAAATATTGCCATAGACTTTTCAAGAAAAAAGAAAATAGAATGGGTCAGAATTTTGATACCCATAAAGAACTGAAGAGTGTCAAAGAAGAAGTAAATAAAGGCAAGGCAATTTTTCTCTTATGTAACTGATCTAATAGATCATGTTTGAAAGTAATGATAGTAACTAAGTGCTTGTAGTATGTGAGTAGGTAGAATAAATAACAGCAATTTTATGAGGAATGAGAGAAAGGAATTGGACGTATTTTGTTACAAGGCATCTCTATGCCCTGTGCCCAATTCTATATGAAAAAACCTTTATTTGTAAATATATATTGCAAAGTTTAGCACCAACAGAAAAAGAAGTATAAAGAGGAATGAAGAAGTAAATTTGATAAATTATGAAAGGTGATAAAATGGCTCATATAAAGTATTTGGTTAAAACCACAGAAGGCAGAACAAGAGGAAAAGAAAACCAAGTAAAAATAAATGAGTGTAATAAATAAAATACTAGTTATAATTATGGCAGGTATTGATATAGCTAGTCTATTAATCATTTAAATATAAATGGTCTAAATATACCAAGTAAAAGATAGATACTGTTGGGGTAAATGAAAGTAAATGTGTCAAAAAAAGATTCTACTATATGCTATCTATAAGAAATATGATTTACATATAAATATAAACACAGAGTAAAAATAGAAATGTTTTATACCAACACTAATGGAAACAACCTAAGTATCTGACAGATTATCTATCTATCTATCTATCTATATATATTAAACATAAAATGTGGTGCTCAAGTACATGGAATACTGTTGGATTATAAACTGGGTAAAATCTTGTCATTGCGACAATAAAAGCATGGAGGTGTATGGACCAGACACAAAAAGATGAATATCACATAATCTCATTCATATACAGAATCTAAAGAATGTTGATCTCATAAAAGTCGAGAGTACAATGGTCGTTACCAGAGTCTGGGGAGAGTAGAGGGCAAGAAGGAACAAGACAAAGTTGATCAATGGGCACTAAGTGATAGTTGGGTAGGAGACAAAATTCTAGTGTGCTGCTCTACAGTAGGGTCATGATAGGTAACAATGTACTGTTAGTTTTTAAAAAGCTAGAAGAAAGTATTTTGAATATTTTTAACTATAAAGAAATGAGAAATGTTTAAGGGGAGGTATATTTAAACTGATTTAAATGTTACACAATGTATAACTGTATTAAAACATCACATTATACTTCAGAATTTCAAATGAATTTAAATAAGTAGGTAAGTCAAATATAAAAGACTATCTTACATACTCACATTTATGCAGCATTCTGAAAAAGGATCATTATAATGAAAAAATAGGTTGAGTGGCTTTTAGGGATGGGAAATAAAGGGATACACTGAGTATAAATGAGAGAAAATATAAATTTCAGGAGTCATGAAATGATAAGAATTGCCATCTGAAGTATATGAAAAACCCTTAAAACTCAGCAACAGGAAGCATTCAATTGCAAAATGGGCTAAATACCTTCAGACATCTTACTACATAAGAAGTTTGCAATAAACATATATCGTATGTCAATATCAAATACATGATTTCTATATGTATATATTTACATATGTACATAATTGATATATTTATAAAATAAATCATATTTCAAACAGATGCAAATTAGAATGAGATGTCATTATACATCTATTAGCATGACCAAAATTCAGGACATTAGCAACACTAAATATCAGTGAGGATGCACAGTTAATGACCCTTATTCCTTGCCAGTAGTAATATAGAGTAGTACAACCACTTTGGAGGACAGTTTGGTGGTTTCTTACCACATGATCCAGCAATAGTTACCACTTACTCAAAAGAGGTAAAGCCAGCACACACATGTGCTTAACCTTTAACAATAATTTTTAAATCTCTGAAGCAACCAAGTAGGTCAATGGATAAATTTGGGTACAATAAGACCAAATCATAATTAAATGCTAAAAGGAAAAGTTCTATGAAACTATGAAGACATGGAGTCAACCTAAATACTTATTACCAAGTGAACAAAGCCAGTACAAACAGGCTGCATACTGTATGATTTTAACTATAGGACAATCCAGAAAAAGTAAAACTATGCGACAACAAAAACATTAGGGTTATCTTGGGACTGAAAAAGGATAGAGTTAAAAACATTGATCAGAGAGGATTACTGAGACATTGAAATGATATAATAATAATGGGTATGTGTCACTACATTTGTTCAAACTCAGAATGTGAAACACTAAGTAATGCTAATATGAGCTGTGGACTTTGAGTAACTATAATGTGTCATGTAGGTTCATCAACAAAATAAATGTTCTAGTATGCAACAGGCTATTGATAGTGGAGGCGGGAATTATATAGGATCTCCCTATACTTTTCTGTCTAGTTTGCTGTGACCCTATAACTGCTGTAAAAGCAAGTTTCAAAAACTATGGTCAAAGAACTTGAATAGACATTTATCTAAAGAAGACTTTGAGATACCCAATCTATTATGAAAAGACACCAGTACTATATCGCTAATCATCAGGGAAATTCACATCAGATTATAAGATATCATTCCATGTTTTTCAGTATGTTTATTATTTTTAAAAAGATAAGTGTTACAATGATGTAGAAAAATTAGAATGTGTACGCTATTGGTGGAAATGTAAAATGAGGTAGCACTGTGGAAAACAGTATAGAAATTCCTGAAAAAAAAAAAAAAAACAAAATGAAAACAAGGTAGAACTACAAGGTAATCTAGAAATTCCACCTCTGGCTACTAATCCAAATAAATTGACATCCAGATGAATGATATTGGTACTCTAGTGAAATACTGTTTATAAAACCTGAGATGTGGAAAAAAACTACTCATCTAGGGATTAATGGATAAATATGTTTTCAAAAAAGCTGGAAAATTACGCAGAAAATTAGAAAACTGTGTCATGTACAGCAACATAGGTGAACCTTGAAGACAATATACCAAGTGAAATAATCTAGTTACAGAAGGAGAAATACAGAATCACTCTGTTAATCTAAAATAGTTCTAGATATTCAGATTATGCAATGGTGGCTGTCAGTAGTTTTTGAGAGAAAAAAAGAGAAGTTCTTGTTCAAGAGATACGAGTCTTGGTTATGTAAAATAAGTCAGTTTTACAAATCAGTAAGGGACTGAGGCAGTGAGAAATCTTGTCTAGATTAGGTCAGTGGTAGATTTCTTGCTATCCTCCTTTGACTCCCAGGTTTCTGTGGCATAACTGTGGAAGAGGGGTCATGTTCTTTGTGACAAGATCAAGTTCTTCATCTCCACATGTTTCAGAAGCCTTGGGCAGACAGTGTTTTTCCACAGCCTTCAGTCATGCTGTGCATCAAGCTCTAGTCTTGGTTTTTTCTGTGTTAAAGACATGCTTGTTATTATAGAAATACTCTAAAATCTCAGAGCTGGAATCTTGCATGAAGTGAGGCACAACAGCTTTGACTAACAATTCAAAATTAACTTGTGGCACAAATGCTGTTACATAGGAAAATTTTTCTTTGGATTTAAAAAATTTTAGTAGAAAATAGTTATGTTTGTAGTAGTTGCTTCAGAACTTCTTTCTAAAACAGGAATCTCTGGGGGACACTTCAAAGCCACTGTTGGTGCTTGCTTTCTTCAGTGAATTGTCTAGCTGTTTCAGTCCATCATATATTTCTGCTTGCCTTTGACAGCTTATCAGCTGTTTTCCTATACACGAAAATAGTTGAGTATTAGACTGTTCAGGTTTTCAAAAGTATGAAAGATACCTTTTTCTTTATTTAGTTAGTTTATTTTTTATTTTTTGGTGGTATGGAAGATTGAACACAGGTCCTTTGCTCTGAATTACATCCCCAACCTCTTTTTAGTTTTATTTGGAGATAGTCCTTGTCTAAATTGCTGAGTTGCTCAGGCTGGGCTCAAACTTCAATACTTCTGACTCAACCTCCCAGAGTGCTAAGTTTACAGGTGTTTGTCATCATGCTTGATTTATAATTCTTTATGTAAAATTTTCAATGTATGAACTTGAAATTTCCAGAGAAAACTAACATATTTCTCTGAAATTTAGTTAGGAGAGAAATGTCAAAGTGAATAATGAAATTAAAGTCAACATCTGAATTATGATACTTACAGATCTTCTTAGAGAATTATGTGATTAAAAATTAGAAAAAGCAGTCAGTATTTTGCCAGTTTACTTAATAATGGGATAAACTTGGAAGTAAGAAAAGACAGGAAAAAAGAAAAATTGATATCAAGAGACAGTAACTCCACTGAGATATATATTTTAATGTATTTTTAATATGAGGTATCCCTAAGAGAAACTGCATAAATTTATTTATATATTTAAGTATTATTTCTTTAAATAACATAATAATTCATATAACTTAAGCATGCAATCAATGTTTCTTGTAATTGTGGTAATTAATACCAATTTCTCTTTATGAGTATAACTTTAATCAAATGACATTTCTAAATTTCACAAGAAAAAGCTACATCAAGTGAGGATAGTGGAAATGGTAGTTTCTCTAATCGCAGTGGCTCAGGAGGTTTAGATCAGAGGAACACAAGTTTGAGATCAACCTGGGCAATTTAGTGATGCATTGTCTAAATAAATAAATAAATAAATAAATAAAGTGGTCTGGGAATATGGCTTATTGTTAAGGGCCTGGGGTTAATTTACAGTACCACACACATACACATAAAAAGTGAATGTATATGTTCAATGAAAACATACTATACTGAGGGTATACTGTTATTCTGTTTTTTGTTTTGTTTTGTTTTTTGTGTTTTTGTATCAGTAACTGAACTCAGGACCTCATGCTTGCCAAGCAGAGATTGCATCTCTTGCCCCAAGACCGATATTATCGCAAGTATTTTCACTCAAATGTATATTTATTTATACAGTCTACTTAATATGATCAATTTAGATGCTTAATGAATTGATAAAAATTCTGAATATCAAAATCAAATATGATTTTTTTAAAGACTTGCACAGGATTTATTCAAACAAACATTCCATAAACAAGAAGTATTTCCTCATTTCATTCCTTTACTGCAAAATTATTTTTTTGCATATATGATATATACAGATAAAATCATAACTCTGAAATTCAAGATCTCTGTATAATTGATTGTAGCCAACCATGCCAAGGAATTAAAATAATAAGTATTGTTTTCTCTTGTTCAATTCTCTCAATAGAGTGAGTTACTGTTTAAAAAAGAGGTTATGGCTTTCTTCAATTTGAGCTGGCAAAATATGAAGGGCCAAATTCATAGATTACATTCAGGATTTCAGAGCTAATGCATCTCTAGTACCCTAAATAAAAAGAAGATGGATCTTAAACATCTAAGGAGAAATGGTCTGTTTTACTTTCTTAGACAAAAATGGAAGAAAACGATAAACCCACAACTTTTAACATAAGTTTTTCCCTCACCAAGTAGGAAAATTTCCTGTGTTTTTCCTTCCTCTTTTTACATTCTTCTCAGGTATATTTTAGAAAAGAAATTAATTAATCACCATTTAGAATACTTGCAAACATTGGCAGAATCATTTATTTGCATGATAATTAGTAAGTATCTTAAACTTTTATTGCCAAAATCGTGAGCTAAGAAATTTGAAACGTTTTCAAGTTTGTGATTCATGAGTCCAACAAAAATTTGTAGATTTGCTAATATATTCAAACTGCTAATGTTAATGGTGCAAAGATTTAAAATTATAAGGCAGAATCTTTAACCTCAAAAGTCCTATGTTTAGTCCCCCTGAGACATAGCTCAGTGGAGCTGCGCCTTCCTGGCAACATGAGTCCTGAGTTTGATTTCTGGTAAACACACACACACACACACACACACACACACACACACACACACCAATAACAAAAACAAACAAAAAAGCTTAGGTTTAGTATGGGTAATAATAAACATAAATAAATGTTACACTGTTTGTCAAAATTTGATCAATGAATTATTTTCATTTTAAAAGAAAGAAATTTCTATTTGGTAGATATATTAAGGAAAGCTCCACTGAGAAGATAACAACCCACATGATCACTGCTGAATACACCTGAAAATCTTGTAGTAAAAGGAAAGGTAATTTCCAGGCGAGAAACTTAAGAGCTTTTGTTGTTAAGATTTTTTGACTCAGCAAAGAAATTGACTAATCATATCTGCCATGGTTTGAAAGAGAATTCAAGGCACACTATATTCATTAAATCCAGAAGAATAACAGACTCTCACATAAATTAGATTAGGGAGAAGTAGTTGGCAAGAAGGATAGGATACATAGTAAACCTTCTTTCTCTTGTTTTTATTTTGGCTAATCTAGTTTGGCAACTAAGTGAAAAATAATTTTGATGGTATTATCCACAGATGCACATTAACACATGTCATCAACTGGTAACAACAAATTTTGACAGCCTTTTTTCCTGCCTCATCTCTTGTGTGAAACTAAAAGATTCAAAACTGTTTCTTCTTGAGAACATGTGTTTTGTCATACATTAACTTATTCTCATATTGTCTGTATTAGTTTGTTATTGCTGTGTAACAGACCAACCAGAAACTTTGGAATCAAAAATGACAACTAGCTAAGGGTCTACCTAGAGTGCCCACCACTGGTCTTAATTTGGTAAAGTCACACATATACCAGTAGGCTGCAAACTGTCCTGGCCAGTCACCTTTAGTTGTGATGGCTCTGTTCCATATGTCTCTTACTTTCTTCATGGTACCAGTGGACTATTCTGGGCATATCTTTTTCTCCGTGATTGCAGTAAGTCAGTGTGACAAGCAAACACTAAAATTTCTTGAAACAAATGCTCAAGCTACAAAGTCACATGGCAATAGGTGCTGGGTGAAAGGAAGACTAAAGACTGGATCCTTTAATAAAAGTGTCTTACACTGTTGTGATACCTAGTATGTATAAAATCTTTTCCCACCCTTGGACCTACTCCTTATTCAAAATAGCTTAACCTGAATCCAACAGTTTGCTATTCTTCTTTCTAGTCACAATCTGTAGATTTACGTTTTTTCAGTCATTCATGTCTTTAAATCTCATTTTGACTTGCTTTCCTTTATTTTTTAACCTCTTTTATGCTTTCCTCTCTGACTATATCATATCATCTTCTTACCCTAGATCTCAAGTTGAAATACTTCTAAATGTTGATTTTAATTTTTATTCCTAATGAAAGCTGGAGATAAACATAATCATATTAATTGATCACATTCACTCTTGCTATCTGGTTTCAACACTTCGAATATGCTCAATAAAATTTTGTCTGATCCTTATTTATACAAAAACCTTCCTAATTGACTATATGATATTTTCTAAACTGTCTGTAGTCCTTCTCACCTTTCACATAATTTTTACCTTCTCCTTGGGATTTAGTTTACTTACTTATATGAATTCTCTTATTGCTATATTCATAGACTGAACTTACAAATATATAGAACTATATTTACAGTACTTAAGATTTATTGCTAACAGGACATGTGGCACATTAAATGTTCACAAAAAGACTTCATATTCTTCCTTCTTTTAAACTATTATCTTTGTGGATGACTGTGCTTTCTATGTCAAAAAAATGCATAAATATCTAAAACAACCATTATCTATTTTTTGCTTTTGCCTGTTGAGCCAAAAAAAAATTGTGAGAGTAATTGATTTCAGCTCTGGAAAGGGCACTTTTTCCTTTTTAGTATCACTACCACCATACTTTGCCATACTCTTTCTTTCTTTCCCATGCATTGTGTTTCCCAGTAGTTCTCTTTTGCAATCTCAGTACATTCTCTTACATTCTCAGTACATCCTAATACTAGAACAGTCTTTTAAAACTAATTTGATAATGGCATTCCCTCTTTGAAAGCCTTCAGAGGTGCTTCATGGCCTAATTACTTAAAAGTGTCCTTAACAAAAGCACCACTTCTTAAAATTAAAATAAAGCAGAGACTTATAAAATAAAAACCAGACATATGTTCTTTGAAGTAGAAGTAGAATTGCCTCAATCTCCGTCTCATGTCTCTACTTTAATGAAAGAGGTATCACTGGAACTCTTTGACTCTATGCTACCAAAATTTGAATATTTGAGCATATGTCAGGACATGAAAAGTTGGTGCTCCTGTCTGCATTATTCTCTCTCAATGTATATCCATGTTCTCCAGTTCTTTACCCCCTCACCAACTGCAACTAATATTCATTAAGAATCTGCCAAATTCTCCAACAAAATGTAAGCCCTCTCCTTTAGAATTATATAGAATACTTAAGTTTCATTGTTTAAAGGGATGCCAATCTATGTTGTGCTACATTCATTTGCCAACAAAATTGACATTTATAAATAAAATGTAGATTTCTTGAGAAATTTAATTAAATCTCTTCATCTCTTCTTTGCCTGTTTGCTCTATATAGAATACAAGTACTTAAATTAGAATTGTATCTATGCACATTAAAATGGGGCTAAGAAAGAAGTTGAAATGCATATTGTGAGTAAATGATCAAAGAAGGGGTGACCGTGAGGAGGATGAGTATAATTAATTCTTAAACAAATATTTTTTAAAATCCCTGTTTACCCCCAAAGTAATGATTTATCCAGAACTTTTTAAAAGTTTATAAATTTGACTGTATTTTTTTCCTTTGTTGCCTGTTTTTTGGTGTTATATATAAGAAAACATGCTAAACCAAAAGCAAGATTTGCTGTATGATTCTAGAGTTTAAGGTATTGAATGTAACTTTTTTATACATTTTCAATTAATTTTTGTATATGATATGAACTACGGATCCACCTACACTTCTGGCAAGAGTTTTGCTACACAGTTTTCTGGAAAAAATTATTATTTTCCTGTTATGTGATGATAGCATGCTTGCCAAAATCCACAAAAGAATTTATTTCTGAGCTCCATATTCTACCTCATTCATTTATTTTACATCCTTTTGTCTTTACCATACTATTTTTACCACTGTAGTGTTAAAAGCAGAATGTCTGAGTCTTCCAACTTTCTTTTTAAAAAAATATTTTTCTTCTCTAGTTTTCTGAAATTCAATGTGAATATTAGAATATGATTTTCTATCTCTACAAAAAAGCTCCATTGAGATTTTAATGGGATTATGTTGATTTTGTAGATTGCTTTGTACACTATTTGCGTCTTGACAATATTATGTCTTTTAATCCACGATTGTAGGTTATCTTTCTTTAATTTCTTTTTTTTTATTTTTTTTTAATTTTTTTTTATTTAAAAGAGAATAAAACAAAAGGGGGTAGTACAGAGCAGATCAGAAGAGGACAACATAGGCAACACAGTACTTTACATTAAGTCAACTGGACATCAACATTATCTAACGCCATATCTCTAACTCTGCTATAGTTCAGCATAGTTTCAATTACAATAATATCAAACATAACACAATAGTATAAAGCCATGCATTTAGTGAAAGAATTCCAGGGCTTTCTGAACCGAATAACAGAAAATGGTCAATGAGTATTATAATATCTCATTTTTGATAAAAAAGAAAAAAATTTGTTTGAACTATCACAGATATTCAAATTCCAATGAGACACAATGTGGT